>JAPDEJ010000055.1:0-259716 GCA_027569045.1 Aspergillus biplanus
CGCGCGCCCGGCCCCCCCCCCCGGCCGGCGCCCGCGGCCGCCCCCCCCCCCCCCCCCCCCCGCCCCCCCCCGCCCCCGCGCCCCCGCCCGCCCCCCCCCCCGCCCCCCCGCCCCCCCCCCCCCCCCCCCCCCCCCCCCCCCCCCCCCCCCCCCCCCCCCCCCCCCCCCCCCCCCCCCCCCCCCCCCCCCCCCCCCCCCCCCCCCGCTACGTATAACCCAAACTAGCGATAACGGTAGACTGGTAGAATGTCACGCCATGGGTTCCGACGGTGAAGGTCGCCCAGATGAAGGTGAAGAGCCACAATCGGAGGTCTTTGAGGGAGGAGATGACTTCGCGGAGGTTGAAGTTTTGTTCGGTGGACCGGGGGGCGTTGGAGGGGAGGCGCGCGGTGATGAACTTTTTTTCTCGCGGGGTGAGCCAGGTTGCGTTTTCGGGGACTATATCTATCTATTAGCTTAGTTTAAAGAGAAAGGGAAGGAGGGGGGAGTACAGTCGGGGAGGAGGAACCAGACGGCCACGCCGAATAGGATGGTTGTGATGCCTTCGGTTAGGAAGAGCCTGATCGAGTCAATAGGGGCTGTACAGAACTTGAAGAGCGGGTAACTACCATTGCCATCCGGATAGTCCACCTGCACCGGATACAGTGTCAAATGCATAGGCGAGCAGTCCGCCGAAGATATTCGAGACGTTGCCGCAGATATCTATCTCGTCAGTCATCCGTTCTATACCGGGGGGGTGTGGAACGTACAAAAGTAAAGCAATCGGAGGGACATCTCGTCCGGACGATACCAGTACGTCATTTGCAGGATGACGCCGGGAAACTGTCCAGCTTCGGCCTACGTCTGTTAGCCATGGCATTCCATATATTGGCCTCTGCCTCGAGTCAAAGTGCGGGGAGACATACCACGCCCAGTAAAAACCGTGTAGTGTATAAACCCCCCTTATTCTTAACGAAAGCATTACACAGCAGGGCAATCCCCCAGCTAACCATAATCCTCGACTGCCATTTCGACGGCGTGAACCTCTTGAGCAGTAGGTTTGACGGTGCTTCGAGGACAATATACGGGACCTACTCCATCAGTGTCGCCTAATAACCCGGGTGAAGCTGAATATCTTACGTAGTAGAGTACTGTGACCAGATTATACTCGTTGGAGGTAATCCCAAGCTGCGTCATGATATTGTGGTCCGTTCCTTGGTTCATGATTCGAGCATTCGATGCCTGACTAGTCAACAAACTATCCGGGCCAACAGGCCATGAAAATAAGATGAGGACGCACATTATTACTGTCCAGCTGCTTAAACATGAAAATCAGCGAGCAGAGGCTCATCAACCGCCAGTCGATCCGGCGAAGGAGCTTCTTTTCTTCTTCTGCTGTGAGGAGCGTTCTCCCGCTCATTAGGTCGGGGTCGTAGCCGTCGATGGTCTCCTGGCTGGAGGAGGCTGCTGCGAGGGCCTCCCCACGTCGAGCAAAGTGGAGGTCATTGCCATCGATTGGAGGAATGTCAATGCCTGTACTGCTCAAAGCCTTGGAAGAGACTTGTTCCCGTTGTTTAGACGCCATGGTCAGTATGCCGTTAGTATACTGTACGGACGCGAGGTGAGTTTACTACTATATATGCCTACTTAAAACCTCCGAACCTTTGGGCAAGCTACAAGCCCAGCTCAGCACACATTGTATCATAGTCTACATTTATTGCGAAACCGCAGAAGTCTTTGAATATTTCCCTGAAGCAGTGGTAGTGAAGTCGTCCCGGTTCATTGCTCCAGCGATCACGCCAACGGAGGATATGATGAGAAGCTCCGATCCGCACCAGCCCTAACTCGTTTCGTACGCGTGCAGGTGCATGTCTAGACTATTTCCAAAACCCACCGAGCGGAGTAAACCTAGAAGCGGAGTAAGCTTGACAGCAGCAGGATATTAAGAGATTGATAACCCCCGCCCCAGCTCTCGATGCAGGCTATTCCCCACAGGACTCCTGTTTAACCCATCCTGACTATACTGGCTCCCCATGTCTGCTACTCAAGCTCAAGCTCCAGCCTCTGGCTCTGGTATTCCAACCTACCACCAAGTCCCGGAAACCAAATTTGATCGTACGTTCCCTCTTCCCCTCCGCTCTGCCTAGCTGACTTAGATAGTGGACTGGGCGGACCTCGCCACCCTGGATCTATCCCAGTTTGACGAGCCCGGTGGTAAGGAGAAACTAGCCAAGCAGCTTTTCGACGCCATCCAGCATATCGGTTAGTTACTGACCCTCCTTTTCTTCACACATAATATTGATTACGAGAAGGCTTCTTCTATATCACCAACTTCGGCCTCACCCAAGAACAAGTCGACCACCAATTCGCCATCGGGCAGCAAATCTTCAACCTCCCCCTCGAGGAAAAACTCAAGTACCGCGCCGAGCTCGAGAAGGGTGGCTACAACGGCTACAAGCCTATGGGGCTGCGTGTACATCCCCTCCCTATCCCCTTACCTCAATACCCCATTAAAAAACACCCGATATTAAAACCTGACTAGGAAATCGCCCCGGGGGTGTTTGATAACACCGAAATCTACAACATCCCCAAATTCATCCCCTCGCTCTCCCGCCCCCAACCCCCCCTCATCACCGCCAACCTGTCCACCATCGAGCCCTTCGCGCGACACATCCACGACTCCATCGTGCACAAACTCCTCGTCCTCATCGCCATGATCCTCGAACTACCCGAAGACCACTTCCTAAATGTGCACCGCTATTCTGAGGCCAGTGACTGCCACCTGCGCTACATGAAATACCACCGGCGCACCGCCACCGAGAACGAAAAGTCGTCCGGTATCTGGAGCAAAGGGCACACCGATTTCGGCTCTCTCACCCTCCTATTCCGGCAGCCCGTTGCGGCATTGCAGGTCCGGACTCCTGAGGGGGGCTGGAAATGGGTTAAACCGGTTAAGGGGAGTATCACGGTGAACCTAGCCGATTCGTTGGAGTTCCTGAGCAATGGCTTTCTGAAGAGCAGTATTCATCGGGTTGTGGCCCCGCCAGAGGACCAGAGGGATGTGGATCGGCTGGGTGTGCTTTATTTTGTCCGGCCGGAGGATGGGCTGGAGTTGAGGGCTGTGGAGAGTGAGGTGCTGAAAAGGCTGGGGTTTGATAGGGTGGTAGATAATAGTGCAGTGGGGATTACGGCGGGGGAGTGGGTGAAGGCACGCGTGGCGAAGGGGGTGGACCGGGGCACGGCGAGGAGTGAGATTGGCGATCAGAGGATTATTGGGGGGGTTGTTGCTAAGTATTATGATTAGTTTCTTTGCACTTTTCATATTTCCTAGGAGGATGGTAGGAGATGTGTCCTGACAATTGTAGTTCTTTTAATGCTCTATGTTGCTATGTTGCTCAACTCCTGCTGCTGCGGCTGCTGTTACTTGTCCCGATTATTCTTAACCCAGAAGATGGCGGGTTATTCCAAGTAGTACTCAATTAATGTATAAGGAAGCGTATTATGGTCATGGTGTGAACATTATAGACTAAGATAGTGATATCTATAAATAAAGCCAGAGTTCAGTGCTCCTTTTGATACTTCAATGTGGGAGGACAGGCCCGCCCCGAAACCCGCATTGATTATGTCCTATAATTTATAGAGTGCTGCTAAATAGTCGAGGCATCTCATGCTGCTCATGATCGTAGTGCAGTTGAGGCCTGTGAGGCAGTGGGCGGGGGTGGGAGCGGACTCCACTCCGCTCCGAGGGGCCTCTTCCCTGGCACGGGAATCATACCACTGGACGACCCGCGCAATTGACAGGCTACATATGCCGAGGATGGATCAATAAGGCCAAGCGGCGGATAGCGGACCACTCGAGACGATCTTTAGCCGTTGGGATAAGGACGGTACCCGTTTACCAGTGTTTTTCATGACCCATTTAATATGTATTTACCGTAAGCCTGGGCAGTCTTGTGTAATTGTGATCATTCCAATATTCTCCCTTCCCATACTCGAAGGCCTCTAGCCATTGTATACTAGGTAGAACCATCACTATCCCTTAAGCAGTTACGTAGAGCCCAATCCACTCCCTGGCTCTTGAAATAGGCAATAATGTCCCTTCTTCTCAGTCCAATTGCTTAAAAATGCCATTGCATCGCGAGGGTTGTCAACGATTTTGCTATCAGGGAACACTTCTCTTGATATCTCATAGCACTGCCACAACAAGGTTCCAAATACGGGAGGCGTCTTCGATGGAATAGTAATTTTGGTAGCTAGGGCGTCATTGTTGACCATTTCGACATGACGATAAAAGTTTGCGGCGCTATTGTTCTTTATTAGTTGGAACCGCTCAAGCCAGATATGGTAAAAGGACTTGAACTGCTGTATGAATTGCCGTAGCCCATCATTGCTGTTCACTGCACTTTCCTGGCGAGTCTATCCCGAGCGAGAATTATACATTCTGTCACTGATTTTTTCACTGCCACCAAAATATCATGAACATCACATGATTTGCCCATAATAACCATCCTGGGGAGATTTCTCGTATGAGAATATTAGTCACTGTAGTATGATGCCTGCATATTGCTTTTGCATCATGGCGTGCGGTTTCGAGCGTTTCCGAGTTCCGGGCAAGAATGTCGAGGGACTTTCCAATATTGAAAATATGGATAAGTTTTGTGTCAACGACTGACAAGAACCGAGAGAGATCAGCCGGTGTTTGAGCATGAACAACAAGAAGCGCTAGTTGCTCCCCGAAATTGTCAAAAATATCTTTGGGAATGTCCTTCAGAACAAATCAATCTTGCTCTCAATGTGCAAATTGTTAATTCGCGCAATGCATCCATCTGCATGGTAGGGATAGACGCGAGGGACTAGCGGTGAAGCAACTCTTCGAAACAGCAGGAGGAACGCTCAACATCCACATAGGGTTGTGAGGCCATCTTTACAATCGCTTTCCTAAGTACAGGAGGCTGGTATATATCACAGTACTAGAAATTGGTCACAATGGGACAAAAGGAAGGGCGGTTTTGATGGAAACCTGTATTCAATATTGGCGGAAGCTCCAGGTGGGCCAGCTGAGCCTGTGGAGATTGCTTTCATGGGGAAATCCTTTCAAAAGGGATGACCGATTTGGGTGCTAACCTGTATTGGAGTAGCCTAGTGATGAGTCATGAGTTCCTTGCGGGGCGATAATTGGTTAATTCAATATGTTACATTGGCCTGGAAAGGACTAGCTTGCAAGGTTCCTGTCATTCCAACGAATGACGTGTCTCCACAAGGGAAGTTCTCCACCAGGGCGCTTCCCTCGGTCAGAATCCCTTCTCAGGTCGCAAGGTGTGGGAGTCGAGGTGAGCTGGGGGAACTCAGAATTCATCACGAGCTCCTTCTACGTCTATCTTACTAGTTAGAGAGGAGAAAAGGAGATATAAAAAAAAACATCTATTTGGTCCATATCGATCCCAATAATTGCCCGAAAGGCGTGTCATACAACCTGCGGATTTGGCTGAAGTCGATCGGATCTGTATAATAGTGCTGCGCTGCAATTATTAGGTGATGTCTATCTATTTCAAGCACTGAAAAATGATCCGCGCGATCACGGTTACTGTAATGCGCTTGATACCTTTGAAATGGTGAGTCGAGTTGAAGACTTGCAGCCTGGAGAGAGAGAAACAACTCACTTCATAGCCACCATTACGGTGTTCCATTGGAGGGTCTCTTTGTAGGCCTCCGCGATCGCGATGAATTTGTCCCTGGTGATTTGAGGAAGAAACGGACGGTCCCAATTGCCTATCTTGCTCACATATGCGAGCGTGATCTGCTTTCCCTGGGAGTTGATCATGTTTTTGATAGGCCGGCACTCCATAAACCCATAGTATCGCGGATTGACGGGCATTGTCTTTCTGAATGCGTGGTTCCTTTTGAATGCGTGGTTGCTGCGCATTTTGCTTTAGGTGTGGGAGTATCGATGTGCTGAGCGAGTGGAGGCGAGAGAATGGATTTAGCAAATGCCTGGGGATTTATCGTGAGAAGGGAAAATAATTGCCGTATGGAGGATGGAACAGACCGGTCGGGGGTTTGGATTTGGTTGCAAGTAGCCACGGGCGAGCTCCAGTCGATAGTTGAGCTCTCAGAGGCGTGAAGGTTCCTGGGGCGCTCCTTCTCGACCCCTTGGAGACACGTTGCGAGGTCTGAATAGCTTCAGGTCCGGGGACACGCGCGGGGGTGTTGGCACTATCGCCTAATCAGGTAAGGCGTGGCTGGGGTCGGCCAGCGCGAGGGTGACGAGTCAAACTTGTCAAACTCCACTGTATGCATCAGATGCAAACGAGTCTGACATTTCCACATGCTTCAAAGAGGTTCGAAGATTGCTCACTGTCCAGCCCATATACTAAGTGGTTAATATTAATATTTTAGGCCCTGTGGCTCTTCTACATATATTTGTTTACCTCTCTATCTCCTATCTACGTAGCTCCATCCTTGCCGTTGCTCCTCGCTCCCCACCTCTTCTCTTCTCCAACGGGTCCTTCGCCAGCTCTCCCGCGGCCTCCACCGCGCCCAACCTCCCCCACTACCCCCCACAAACTTACCACTCCATGCCCCGCACACCAACTCCACCAGGGCCTTACCCCGCTTCAAGCCAGCCATCACACCCTACACATCAGGAGTAATGGGGGGATAACTAGGGAGTTGGTGGTATTCTGGTTTGTTTGCTTGGGGTAACAACGACTAAGGATTACCTGATAACTGATGGGTAATAAATCTGAGAAAAGAATGTTTTTGCTTTCGGCTATACCCGGTAGTGCCATGCTGTTACCAAACCGCTGTTACCAAACCTGTTGGTTTGTGAATGTCGTCCTATAGGCTAGGAACCCTCTAACACAACTTAAAGCCACAAAGCTATATGGCAGTCCCAGCCTTCATCGTATCTACCACTTGCCGAAACTCAGCAACAACCTCTTCTTTCACAGGATAAGTATGCTCCTTCGCCGGAAACCCCCCTCTCTTCACCTCCCCCCTATACGCCTCAATCGCCCTCACCGACTCCCTCCAAACATCCGCATATCTTTTCACAAACTTCAGACTCAATCCCCCAGGACAGCCTCCCAGCATATCCGCCTGAACCAGAACCTGTCCCGAACACCCACCCCCAGACCCAATCCCTATAGTCGGGATCCTCAGGCGCCGGGTAACAATAGCGGCAATTTCCTCCGGGACCGCCTCAATGAGAACCATGAACGCTCCGGCCTCCTGTACCGCCATCGCATCCTCTAGTAGCTTCACAGCCCCTTGCACCGACTTGCCCTGAACCCTGAACCCACCCAGAGAATGCTGGCGTTGTGGCGTGAGACCAATGTGACCCACGACGGGGATGCCGGCCTGGGCAATGGCCCGGACATGGGGGGCCATATCGGCGCTACATTCCATTTTGATGCCGTTTGCGCGCCCTTCTTTCATGAGTCGGAGGGCAGATGTGAGGGCTTTCTCGGGGGAGGTCTCATATGTCCCCATTGGAAGGTCTGCGATCTGTTATTACGTTACCAGGTTAGGACCGTTCGTCTTGTCTTATTCAGGACTAGGCGAGGATGGGGAGGGTGCTAACTTACAGTGAAGGCGCTCTTAACTGCGCGACTGACACTGCGGCAGTGGAGCAGTATATCGTCCAAGGTCACCTCGTTCGTATCTTCTAGTCCCATGGTGACCATGCCCAGACTATCACCGACGAGAACCATCTCGATACCGGCTGCTTCGGCGGCTAGGCCACTGGGGTAGTCGGTGGCAGTGAGGACGGTGATGGGTTCACGCTTTTCGTATAGCTTGCGGAGGGCCTGGATGGTGACTTTCTTTCGGGGATTGTGGCTTTCTGCTAATTCGGGCCGTGAGTAGGAGCTATAGCGTACGGAATATGGTGTCTGTGACACTCGAGTGTTGGCACAAGTGGCCAAGAAGGGTGGGGATAGGAAGGTCGCGGGCCTCTTGATAAGGCTTGTTGCTCTCTGTATGAACATGGAATGAGAAGGCATTGTCGAGGGTACTGGATGAAAATGCTGGAGTTGGGTAAGAGGAGATGGGGATGTATTCTTCCCGACGGCTTCGCGCTGATATAACCTCTTACTCCGCGAGCGTTCTGATAGCTGCAGCGTATCTCCAAGGATACGAGTGGATCTCTACGCCCTTCACGTCATTCGAGTCACTGGTCTCCCTTCGTCCGAAGAAATTGGAGAAAAATACTCGGTTCTCGGTGCTGTTCCCAGGAATGCACCGCAGCCTGGAGCACACCACGAGGATGTATCGAAATAGAGTCACCACCTCGGCTTATAATCGCGGCACCCGAATTATATTCAGCTCTATTAATTGAGACGTGGAACCCCGTTCGTCTCGGACCAAAATTAATCTACCTTACTCATTGGTCCGAACTGAAGTGAAAATGGAATCTACCGAACCCGAATCTACATTTTTCAACCAGCACCCGCCACCAGACACCCTCCCCCAACACGAGCAGCTAGCGCACCGGTTTATCCACCACCATAATAACACCGGTCGACGCGTCGTCCTCATAACATCCGGTGGCTCAACCGTCCCTCTGGAGACTCAAACCGTGCACCTAATCGACAACTTCTCCGGGGGCAGTCGAGGAGCCCGTTCCGCAGAATACTTCCTCCAACAAAACTATGCAGTGATATTCCTGCACCGCCAGTATAGCCTCCTCCCCTTCTCCCGGTATTACAGCCACTGGGCCAACGCCTTTCTGGATTGTTTAGACGACGAGGACCCCGCCAATACAATCACCGTACGCAGCGAGTATCATAGCCAGATGCGGACTGTCCTCCAGGATTACCACTCCGCGAAACAGAAGAACCTCCTCCTCTTACTACCGTACACTACTGTCTCCGATTACCTATTCCAACTACGATCCGTAACCAAGCTCATGAAGCCACTGCGTGCCAACGCGCTCTTCTATCTCGCCGCCGCCGTGAGCGATTTCTATATCCCCCGCAGCCAGATGTCCGAGCACAAAATTCAGTCTTCGGAGCCGGACCAAAACTACAGTTATCATCACGATATCCCGAAGCACAGCGCGGAAGACAAAAATAATGTTATTCTTGACCTTGAACCCGTTCCCAAGTTCCTGAAACACCTAGTCGATGACTGGGCCCCCGAGGGAAGTATGATTGTCTCGTTTAAGCTGGAGACGGATCCACGGATACTGCTATACAAAGCGCGGGGCTCGCTGGAGCGGTATGCGCATCACCTGGTCATCGGAAATTTGTTGTGCACCCGGCAGCGGGAGGTTGTCTTCGTTACCCCGGATGCGCCTGAGCGGTGGATTCGGGTTCCTGGGTGTTCGGGCGAGGGGGGTTTGGGGCCAAGCTTGGGTGACTCGCAGGTTAGCTCGGATATAGTGGACGCGACTGATGGCAAACTTGGGGTTGAGATTGAGAGGTTGATTGTTCTGGCAGTAGATAAGATGCATTCGGAGATGATTGCGAGATGGCATTATATATAAAGATGAAATATTTACCATATCCTGATGGACCAAAAGAAACAACATGATACTATCCACGGAAATAACACTCGGACCATAATACTTTTGAAAATAATTATATACACGATACATTCTACCAAATATATTTATTTCTATCATATTCATGGGTGCCAGGGCTCAGCCTTAAGTCCTCTCCTGTAGTGCTGAAATGAGAACCAATCAGGGGCGGAAGAGTTGTTGGTGGATGTCAGAGCCAAGATGTTACTGGAGCCCAATTGGCCTTCCGAAGAAGAAGGCTCCCTTAGTGTCCAGGGTCCATCCAAGCTTCCGACAAATGGGAGGATTGTTTACGCCGGCGCCAAAGGCTCTGCAAACAAAGCTGGATGTATTCGCTCCTCGGCCTCAAACAACGATTGGTAGAGGCATCAGATCATGTCTGAAGATCTGCAGCCTTGCCAACAACCTTTCCCCCTTCTCCTGCTCAAAACCAACATAGCCACCCCTCTCAGCATGACCTTATAAAGGAACCAGAGCGCCCTCTCAATAACCCTTCAACTCCTCTACCAATTGTTTTCACCTCATTGCAAGATGTCCACTGATGATCGCATATGCTATAATCCCTCTGGCGACAGTCCTTCAGACCACGTTCCATGTTCCTCCAGCGAACATACCACCTGCTGCAATTATAATTCCATCTGTCTGGCCAACGGCTTCTGCCTCTCGTTCATTCAACCATATGCTCCGCTATATCTAGCAACATGTACAGACAAGGACTGGGGCCCGGCGTGCCCACAGCACTGCAGTACCTACCCTACCCCTATACTACGTAGTGGTATACAAAACAAAAACAGAACATTGTGTGCTTACTCTTCATAGACAACCCCGGAGACCCATATTACCTCCAGCTCATCGACGACGACGACGACGAAAGACAATACATGTACTGTTGCACGGATAATCCGGGGGATAGTTCCAGTTGCGACGGCATGGATAAGTTTTCTTTGGAAGATAAGGGCATCATCTTCAGGGGAGTTGTCGCCAAAAACATAATGGCGTTCGATTCAGAGCCCTCCACATATATCACCACGATCATGGCAGAACCATCCCAGTCCAATATACTCGACCCTGTATCCTCTCAATCCGATGTGCCTGATCCTGCGCCTTCCGAATCCATTGCGACCCAGCCAGAGCCCTCGAGCAGTAGCAGTCCCCAGTGCGAAGGGGGTTCCTCCAGCACTTCGCCAACCCGGGATATAGCCATTGGTGTTGGGGTGGGCGTACCGCTGGGGGTACTCTTGCTGGCATGTTTGGCATGGGCGCTTTTTGAGCGTCGGGCGAGACTCGCTTCTGTTCCTGCAAATAGTGCCGAGCCACGACTCGAGACTACGGCCCGGCCACGATAGGGTGCAGGAGTTAGATACCAGTCTTGTCTCTTTTTTTTTTCGGCAGGAGGGATGCACGGACGTATAGGCCCCTGGTTCCGTCCCCGGGGGGGTATTTTTGATAAGGTCAGTAATTTATGCCCTTGTGTCTAGTAGTAGCACATTAGGATCTGTTTCATGGGGGAGTGTCATGAGGAACGCTCGAGGGGTAAGCAGAAATGTGGACTAGATGTGAGGGTGGGTCTGCTAGAGCTGAACAATTAAACATTGGTTTCGTTTCTCTTCTATCCAGGGGATTTCCTGCCGAGTAGGCTGTAGTAAAATAAGGTGCCAGTATTGGGTGTTTGACACTTCTAGCTTCGCTTAAACTCGAAGAATTCATTATGCCGGGAACGGGAGAGTCCTGCTCAGATTCCTGTGTCATCCGTCATGGAATATTTCACTTCTACCCAGAAGTCATACTCGGCCGACGCCAGGATTGTTGAGGAATCAACAGGTGAAGAGAACAGATGGCAAACATATTCCCGGACATTATACTTCGAGGGCTGTGGGATGTTTAGATGCGATAAAAGGAGTTAGAAAAACATGCTTACCCTACTCCCATCATCAGGGAATGAGTTTTCCATTGTTATTTGTTGTTCTAACTACTAAAAGTAATCCTCGATGTTGGAAAGAAAGAAGCACGCCTCCTAACGAAATGCACTGTTCAGTTAACCGAGGCCAAGCCAAAAAAAAAAAGTCCCTTTAAACCACTTGGACAATCATCGATATGGTATTAAATAATTATTATTGACATACGAAAGATCTAAGCCGGAGGTGCCCGGCCAGCAACTGTATCTCCCCTCCCTTTCCTCAATTTTCCCTTTCCAATCCCCCCAATCTCCCCCAAACCAAGTAAGTAAAGAATGATCAAAGATAAATATAACAAAACGGCCCACCCGTGGTATCCAACAACTCCTTCAACGGCTTATCCGCCGCCAAGGACCCGAAATACTGATAATCATTAATAGTGATATTGGGCGTAACATCGAAAATCCCCGGGATCACGGCTGGCCCCTCCGCAAGAAATGTCCGCTTACTGGGGTCCTGGTTCTGCCACGTCCACCAGAGACGGTCGATTGCGGCGTGGTGGAGGTAGAAGGCTGGGTCGCCGGGAGAGGCGAAGAAGTCCTGTCCCACCCAACTCTTATTAGCCTCACTACCATACGACATTAAAGGGGAAAGGGAAGGTAAAGACGTACACCACCCGGATCACCACCGATGGTATAATGACCCCCGGAATGAATCCCGAGGAACCCATTGGGGAAGTCACCCTGCATATGATCCTGGAACGAGGTAATGGTGTCGTAGTTCTCGAGTAGGTCGATGATTTGGTCTGTGCTGGTCCAGCGCGCGGCGTCCTTGTTGATGTCACGTCGGAGACAGCGGGGGTTGTATTCTAGTCCGGAGCCGTTCTGGGCGATGATTCCTGCGACTTGGAGGGTCGGGGCGAGGGGGCCTAGATTCACGGACCAACTTTACGTTCACTTTATTAGCATTCTGCATCTTCATTAATCCAATTAGGGGGAAGTGGAATTGGGCGCATACTTCTTGAAAGGACCGCTCTTGACGCAACCACCACCAGTTCCAGGGGCCAAGGTAATACCTGGCGCTGCTTCGGTGCCATTATGCGGAATATAGGCGCCATCACCCGACATACTGTACGCGGACCCATCGAAGATAGGCGAGTTCACCGGGTCGTCGGCGTATTTGCCCCAGGCCCAGTAGGGTTGGTAGCCCTTGTAGCCGCATTCGGTGCGCAGGGCCTGCTCGTAGGCCCAGGTGTAGTAGCGATGCCAACCGAGGAAGTTGCCCTACTCTTCCATATTAGCTACAGCGCACAATTTATTTGATACAGTAATTGGGATGGGAAAGAGGGGTTACCGTGGCGTGAATCCAGAGGGTCTGGTTAATGTGCACGGCGACGAAATCGTCAAACCGGTTCTGGGAGCCCGGGGAGAAGGCCGGATCGCCCTTGGAGGGTTTTGTGGCGAGACAGTTGACGGCGTCGATGTACTCTTTGCGCTCGGATTTGGAGAGCGAGCCCCTACCAACTTAGTATAATGCGATTGCATTGAAGAGGGGGGAAAAGAGGGAAGGGGGGGTAAAATACCATTCGCGACGAACCGCGGCGTTAAGAGGCGTGCAAGTGCTGCCGGCGTTGGGCTTGGTGAATTGGTACAGCACCTGGTTGACCAAAGCCTTCCCGGCGAGGACATCCCACTCGTCAATCCATGTGGCAGAGGTCTGAGTCGCAGCTGTGAGTGCTGCGACGGCAGCAACGAGAGAGAAACGCATGGGGGGGGATCGTCTCTCGAGATGGGATGGGGAAAGGAGAGAAAAGAAAACGAACTCGAACTCCCGAAGCTGGGGAAGAAACTCTGATCGTCTAATAGGTCAGGGATTGCTCTTATAGGATGCTCTTATAGGACCTAGCTCGTATAGGAGTCTAGCTTATAGAGAGTCTAGCTCAATTCAGGGGAGAAATGTATCGTTCCGCGATATCCATTGACAGTCGAGAGCTGTGGCGTGCAGCTACTAGCGAGTGTTGATAACGGGGGTTTTCTTGGACTGGTTGACAGTGCTAAGCGACCACGTGGGGACTGGAATGTTTACATTTCAATGCCAGTTGGATTTTTCGTGCCAGTGAGGCGATACTCCAGTCGACGGATGGAGCTGTCGCCAGTGCGCTAGCTGGATTATTATTGACGAGGCCACAGGCAAGTGGTCCTTCATTTGCCGGTAGCCGCTTTTTTAGGGCTCAGGCAGGTCTCCGCCAATTACACCGATAGTGTCTCCGATCCAGCCGACGATATTAGCTTAAATGCGGTGGCCTTCGATGTTACCTCACTTCTAAGTGGACTGAGCGTGGTTAAGACATTATGAAGTGGACACTTAAACTGGGAAGGGCCGTTAGATTGTGGCGGGGTAGATTTGCCCGAGAGTGTCCTGACAGTTAAACCAGATGGGAGGTTTAACCAGATCAACCACAGTTATGCTCCTGTATTCCCGAACAGACTCTGAGACAATTCTCCTACATTCTACCAGATGAAGGGTCAACTTGCAAATCTCCTCGAGTCAGCTTCTTATTAACCTGGCCAGCATATTTTGGGGGAGTGTCAGTGAGCACGAGATGTCGGACAGGCTTTGGCAGGTTAGTCGGGCTAAGCCGCTAAGAGCGGACGGAGATTCCGTGATTTACAGGGTTCTTTATTAATCCAATCTTCCGATATTATTCTTAGCAGCTAGTGCTCGCTAACATCCCAGCTCGTATTCTCTCCGGGACACCGGCTGATTTTTCCCTGCCCCCCTCACATTTTTCTTGCTCTTCGTCCCTGTCTCCCAGCGAGCGTGAGTTGCTTGACGGCTGTTCTCTCCGGCGGACAGATTTAGCCGAAACGCCCGCCAATCGCTTGCTTTGCCTGCTCGAACCCCTCCTTACCCCCCCATTCCCATTAATCATCGGAGGTAAGATGAGTCGGTAAATAGGTCAAATACTCCTCTGGTCAAATATGAGGGTGAGATGTAGGAGTAAGATTATTCATGGCGGGTGGCGGAGGCAATCCCGGCCTCCTTTATTCCGTGGTACTGGTACTGCAGCTTTCTGCATCTATTCTGCATCTCTTCTGAATAAAACCTCGAAAGCAAAGAATTGAGGTAAACTCTTGCGATAAATAACCCACGCGTTCGTAACAAGTGTTCTCGCGATGATCTTTTTACGAGTTCGCTCCACTCCAGACTCCAACGGGCACGGAATGGCGAACGGGACTCCAACAAAAGCAAATAAAAACAAATCAAAGCAGGGACAACAGGATAAATGGCCAGAAGAGACTGGAAGACGGCAAAGGGACCGCCTTGGGGAAGCCTTGGGGCCAGTGGCGTCCCGCAAGTGAGGGTTAAGTGAGGGTTAAGGTTTGTCCGTCTGATTGGCGTCAAAATGGCCGCCGATGTTTCAGATTGGGTCAACAGACTTCCCTCTGCCTGAGTCGGACGGAGATTGCATTTCGTATATTATTCTCTTCAATGTCTTTTCGGTGATGAAGAGGGAGGAGTGGCACTACGGTTCTTTAAGATAGCAGTGCGAGACCGAGAATTAATTGACCACGGCAGTTGTTCTCATTAGAGTGTGTTTTAACTTCTGGGAGAGTTTTGTAGGTCGTGTCCCGGAGAAGGAGACTCGGATCCGGCTTGATTATTGCTGGGGTAAATTCAACTGCTTTTGCCATTCACCTTAAGCCGATCCATGCTTTCTGTCTGAGTATTATCCGATCAATCTGACCACGTCACTCTTATAACCTTTCCCCTCTATTGTGACATTGTCGCCTTCGATGCAACTGTCTCCCTCTCCCCCACCGGATAGCCAACATCTCAAGCTCGGCTGAACTCCTCGCTTTCCAGTTCCAGTATCCAGTAATAGCATCCACCTAAGCGGCGGCCGAACCTCCCCTTCCTAGTAGTAGGAGTGGCCCCATATTCCGAGTCGAGAGCAAAATCCCGCTGCTTATAGTTATGCCAATTTTAATAGATTAACAACATATGAGGCGTCCAGCCTAGTCATAATCATCGCCTCTTGTCTTAATCTATAACAGAAAAGGTATAGGCCTCGACCAAAACAGAACGGACACGAAATCTACGATCCCTGTCCGAATGTTTCAACCCTGCAGGGAAGACCGAAAGGAAGGGGAAAGGTTCCAGATCTAAACTCTGCAGTCGGGGATGCTGGCTGGTGGGCTTTCCGTTCTGCATCTCTCCATTACTCTGATAGGGAGGGTTGTCTTACCCGGCTTGACTAAGGTGCTCGGGGATGAAATGTAAGAGATGGTGTGAGTGATCGTCGGTCTTGTTGGGTATGCCTGCTTCTGTTCTTCAGATCGGAGTATCTCTGCATGTGCCTTGACAAATGGAGGCCTGTTCAGTAAAGAGGTGAAATCGTCCGGGGCCCCGCCTCAAACAAGGAAAGAAAATCGTAAAAAAAAAGTAAAAAATAAAAAAGAGGCCGTCCTGCTCGCAGATACGATGGTACCATGGTTAATTGCACACGGCAAACTCTGCTGACGGACACAAACCCGTCCTCAGTCCTTCCTATATTATATTAGAGAATAAAAAAAAAATATCTTATTTGATCCTCCCCGCCCAATACCAGTCCGTCCCCCTCGCCCTTTTACGCCTCCCGCTCGTGTCCCTGCGCCAGTGCTTCTTAATATATTAGGGAAATTCTTGATTTATTAAGGGAAAAAGTAAACGACCCGACAAGGCACCGGAGAGTACACGGCAGAGTTCCCGACATACACCACAGGGTTCTAGTGCAGGTATATAGGCGTTTGCCACCCCGGCTTCTCCTCACTCTTCCCTGCTACAGTTACGACCACCCATGACATGAGATGAAGATGGTCACGCAAGATGCCCTGGGAATGGCCACTGTTGTCTCGCGACAAGACGCTGCGGATGCGGCTGCGTCTTTACCCGCCGGCGAACCGTATACGAATGCGCCCCGCATTATCGCCATTGTGGCCAGTTTAACGGGTTTGTCGGGGTTACTGGTTGTGTTGAGGTGTTATGTGCGCGCGTTTATTCTGCGGAGGTTTGCGGTCGAGGATGTTATTATGATTACCTCCTTGGTATGTCCCCCTTCTGTGCCCGTGTCTGTTTCTGTGGGACAGGTGCTAATGGTGAGGTAGTTATGCGCATTCGGCGTACTGGCCTGCTTTATCGGGGAATGCCAACATGGAGTGGGCCGGTTCGCTAAAGATATCAGTATGGAGGACTCGGCGAAGTTGAGCGAGTGGTTGTGGTATCATGCGATTATCATTGTGTTGGGGATTAGTCTGGTGAAGATCTCGATTGGGTTTTTTCTGTTGCGGTTTGCGTCGCAGAATAAGATTCTCAAGACGCTTATTATTGGATCTTTGGGTATCCCTCCTTCCCTCCCTCTATCTACGAGGTGTTTGAATGTGGTGGGCTAACGACATGGTAGTATTCTTGGTATTGTTTACGATTGCGTGCATGCTCACCCTCATCCTGCAATGCATCCCCATCGAAGCTGGGTGGGATTACTCGCTCCGGGCAACGGCCAAGTGCTATTCGAATACGACATATCTACGCATCGGGCAGTTTAACTCCTGTACGTCCCTCTCCATCTTTCTTCTTAATATAACTAACAATAGCCTAGCAATCAACATCATAACCGACTTCCTCTTCGCCACTCTACCGGCCTTCATGTTCTACAACGTCCAAGTCAACAAACGCACCAAGGCCTCTCTAATGGGCATCCTAAGTCTAGGCTATTTGTACCCCTCTCCTTCCCATTTCTTATATGGTCCAAGCTAATTGTGAATGTAATGTAGTGCCTGTGCAGCCGCCATCGCCAAAACCGTCCTCCAAGCCCAAGTCTTCGATAACCCCGAGTCATTCCGGTTCGTCCTTCCTCCTCTTTTTACCCCCCCCCCCTCAACCCAATTGCCATGCCAAAGCTAATGAAGAAATGAATGTAGAGACAGCGACTTCCTAATCTGGAACTGCATCGAACTAAACGTCGGCATCCTCGCCGCCTCCTTCCCCACCATAAAACCGCTAGTGAAATCCATAATCGGCAGCACCAGGGGCATGAGCTACGGTTCTCGGTCCCGCAAACGCACCGGAAACGCCTACTACGGACAAGGCTACGGACAAGGGAGCCACGCACTCGGTTCAATGAGACGGAGTAGGGTGGATCCCGAGGAGCATAAGTATCGGGTGCATGTGCGGGCGAACCATCACCCGAGTAGTGTGAGTTTGAGTGATGGGGGGAGCGAGGAGAATCTCGCGAGTGGGCCTCGGGTGGTGGTGAATACGATGCCGGCGAGTAGGATTATGCAGACGACGGAGGTGATTGTGCGCAGTGAGGATAGTGGGGAGTTGGGGATGGGAATGATGGGGATTGGGCCGCGGAGGGTGGTTGATGATCGGATATAAAATTTATATTACTTTCTTTTTCTTTCTTTTGGGTTTGGTTTGGTTGGTTGACTTTGTTGGTTGAGATATCCCTGTATGTATATTATTTAATGACAATAGATCGTTGATAACTTGCTAAGTAGGTCATCGTGCAGCCCTGTCGCCGAATTTGGTTGCAATATCTCTGATAAACCGCTTATTCTGCATCTTCTCGATCCACTCCGTCGGGATGGACTCGTACCCGTAAAACGCCCCTGCGATCCCCCCATACACAGCACCGGCTGTATCCGAGTCTCCCCCCCTGTTCACGACGGCCAACGCCCCCTCCGCGAACGAGTCATACTTGAAGAGTCCCCAGAGCGCAACCTCCAGCGTATCCACCACCCAGCCACTACTCTTCATATCGTCCGGCTCTTTCTTCACCCAATCCGCCAACGTCTCGTACGCAGCCATTCGCCCAGATAACGCCTGATGTGTCAGTTTATGCGACGGGATCGCCCAGCAGAGCTGCTCTTTATTATCCCCTGCACCCACGACATTAGCCACCATGCCACAACACGATCTTCAGACGGTAGGGAAAGATAAGGAAAGGAGTACCTCGCATAACTCTGCTAATTAGGTCTGTATACAACCCACACGCCTCCCGACACGCCAGCGCCGGATGCGTAACCGCCCCCTGGCGCACCGCCGTATCCACCGCCTCCCTCGCATCCCGCCACATCATCACCCCCACCGGCGCAATCCTCATCAGACTGCCATTCCCCGAGCGGTTCTCCGCGGACATACTCCGGTCGATCTCCCGCTGCGTGTGCTCGGGGTTCTCCGTCCCGCGCGTCTGCCAGATATTCAGCGACGCGCGGGTGGATAATCCCACGTCCCAGGCGTAACTCATGGTGCTGAAGTGGCCTTTTCTGATCCAGGAGAGGAAGTAGTGGATGCAGAGGGCGTGGTTGTAGGTTCCTTCGCTGTCGATGAAGGATTGCGCGAGGGCGAGGGTCATGGAGCCGTCGTCGGAGTAGGAGCTGAAACTTTGTTAATATTGCCTTTTCATTTCTGAGCTGTGATCTGGGGGGTAGAGTAGAAGGGGTTGGAGGGAGGGCCTACCCCGCTGGTTGGCCGAACGGAGTGACGGGTTCCATTCCGGCGAGGGGTTTGAAGCTGCCTGGTTCGGAGAACTGGACGGGGCCGCCGAGGGCATCGCAGACGCACACGCCCCAGATGGACCCTTGTGCGCGGGATTTTACGTCGAGCGACATAGTTGTAACTGTAGTCTTGACAGGATATTATTATTGTCTCTTAAATGGAAGTGCGAAAGGTTGAACCTCGAAGAAGGGGGGCAGAGCCGCAGCTGAAGGCAGCCTCGTATCGTGATGACTCATCCGCTGAGGGGCCGAATTGAAGCCAATTATGCCAGGATATCTCACTCGGTAGAATCAGGTAGCCACGCGGAGAATATTCCAAGCAGATGACTACATCTGGCTTGGTCGACCGCCCCTGTTTGTGATAACAGTGTGGAAGGTGCCCTCCTCATCCTGCGCCAGAGTCTCCCAGTTGCTGTAAAACGGTATCAGCCCAGGCAGCACCCACCCACAGATCTCCTCCAGCGACCCATCCCCGAGCCGACCATACAGGTCAAACAAATCGGCTATATCGGTTCGCATGAACCCCTTGTAGACGGTCCCATGGCCACTGAGTCCCTCTCGGTACTGCGCATCCACGGCCCCAACGAACCCCGGTTGAGGGGCCCGGATGTGTTCCCCGGGTTCGGGCGCCGCGATGATCGATCGCAGACTCCGCTCATCGATCATGAGACAAGCCTGGTGCCGGCCATTGCCGCCAATACCCTCTGAGGTGGATTTGAGGTACTGCCTGAACTGCAATCGGATCTCTCCCACCGATGCATCGTCCAAACGCTCTGGGTCCTGCAGAATCACGTCCCGCCAGGATTCAGCAACAAGACGCTCGGGTGTCGTTGACTCGTCTTCAGCTGTGATGGGTTTACCCTTTAATCTCAAGCTAAACGAGTGGTGCATGTACCGCCCGAGCTTAGCCATTGCCTCGGGCCATAAGCGGTCTGATTCAGGCGTGTAGACGGTGCGGTAGATCAGGTAGCCCCAGGGCCAATGGCACTTAAATCGGTTACGGGATAGGAACTCAAGGGCCATGCCCTCTCCCTGGCGATACCAGGTTTGCGTTTTCCATAACGAAATGTCCTCGAATTCGGGGTGCGACCATGGCTCCGACCAGCTGTCGTGGTGGAAGAAGTGGTCTTCCCATTCTTCATCTGAGGGTGAGGGGGTGACCAGTTTGCGACGTTCTAGGTGTCGATCCAACTCTAGGTCAAGCTGTCTTGACGGACTGTCTGGCGGGGAGGTCATTCTGTATGTATCAGACCCAGTTACAAAACTGACGGAAAAGTTGAATTCAGATGGGGGCGATTGTTGCGGGTGCTCAGTGTTGGGTTTACGTTCCCTGGGTCGGGGAGGATTTTTTCGCCCTTGGGTGCGCTAACCAGTGCTAGCGGGCGGGGTTGATGCCTTGCTGCCTGTTTTGGGCTCCTCTCATTCATCCTTTCTCCCAGTCGCATTGTTGACAGAAGTCAACAGATTTTCCCTTGAAAGTGCGGAGTCGGTGGAAATGGGGTTGGAATTCTTTTTCTGCTGGATATGGCGTGGCTGACTTTAATATATATTCGAGCGCATCCCTAGACGCCAGACCGAACGGAGGCACTACCCCCTCGCAGCCAAGCTACCGATCATCTTCCAATGTCTAAAACTCAATGGTGTGATATGAATAAGAGACTGAAAAAAAGAGGCCCCAGATCTCATTTCATACTGCTTTGATATCGCAGAATAGTGGGCATGACTACATCCGGATGGCTAGGAGATGCACCAAACATTCTTAGAATGTCATCTCGACGAAGCCCCATAGATACGCGACTTGCCAGGTTTGTTTATTGATACCCCAGTAAGAACGAGCAGGGAAAGAATCCCAACGATGGCACCCGGATTAAGATCAGCAATTTAGAGATGCTTCAGCCGCTGTCCTGAATACGACAAACCCCTGCGTGTTGAGGCGTGTTGAGAATTGACTGATTTCCAACAGGACAGCGATCCCTATTCGCATCTAGGTGATCAAAACGGGTACTTGAATAATAACATCTGTTGATTTAAGCTCATGTCACGCAATTTGGTGGCGGTATGGTCTTTGCGACGCTGCTTAGAGTTTGTAACCTGGTGCTGTCCGGCGAAAGGATAGAGGTGGCGCAATATTTTTTCGCAAAGGAGGGCGAGATTCGCCCAGGGCTGACTGACTCGTGGATCAATGCGATCAATGGTAGCGATATTTTTTTCTTTTTCTGGTTCGGCTCAGGAAGGTAAATGGAGGAGCAATTGGTTCACATGAAGACGCCACTCCGCAGGCCACGATCTGTCGGAGGACCCTTTACACCCATTCCGTGGTGGTTGGGACTTCTGGAAAGGGGAGCACGATCTTCAATGATTCCAAATCCGAGAAGGAAATGGTCCTCGAATTCGAAGCTAAAGAGTCAGCCGATCGGGCTCTCTTGGCTCTTTCCTCCCCATCCACTTGGACGCACGAGGTGTTCGCACCTGGTGGACCGGATCGGCGGATACACCCGCAGCCCTCACGAACCTCTCCGAAAACGTACTCCTAAAAAATAAAACAAGAAGGCGAAATAGGAAAAAGAAATATAGATAGCGGATCCGAACCAGGCCAATCGATCGCTGCACCTTGTCAGTTCGCCTTCGCAATACGAGCTGGATGGTGCAAATCACATCCAGCGGGGTCGCCTTCCTGCCCCCCCTCACTTGTGGGCTCGCCAAACTTGTCCCAAGTTTGGTTGCGAGAGCTGGCCAGATCCCGTCCCACCTTTGCGCAACCAGTGCTGGGCTCTCCAGCCAGTCATACGAGTCTGTTAGATTTCCCCAATGTTCTGCCAGGAACGAAGGACTGTTGTGTCACCCCAGGAATGCATGCCATACCCCCCGTCACTTGGAAACCCTCACTTGGAAAGAGGGCTGCCAATCGGAATGTTGTTGCCATTTATCGTGAATCAGGCGGCCACCATCCTGGGATGTACGAGTGATTAATAATAGTTTGTCATTTTGTGGAGGGGTGGAGGGGCGGGTGGACATGGAGGAACCCCTCTGAACTCGACCTTGTTTCTGGGTCCCGGCTGAGGGGAGGGATGCGTTCAGAGTTGTGGATCCTGCCGATCATTCGCTAAGATATGATCCAGTTCCTTGTCGTCCACTTGTACTTTCACTATTGACAGGATTTTCCTGTGGATCCGAACCACCACGAAAGGAAGAGGGGAGGGAGGGGAGGTAAGAGGAAAGAGTTAAGATTTGATCACAGGTATCGCGTGTCAGTCAACCAGCTTCCTTTTCGTCCTGGTGCGCATAATTGGTGTATAGCTCGTCCTCCATGAAGGACGCGATTCATTCCCGGATAAGTCTCCTGGTGTATTGTCGTGCTTTCTCTATTCTATGTAGTTGTTTTGCATAAATACCAGGACGTACTTGTATGCTTTGGTATGCACCTTTGTACTAGCCACTCACTCCCAAAAACGTCATTTCTGCGATCGTAACGAACGAGGAGCCCGATGCATGCCCAAACTAAATGGCAACTCGAGCTATCAAGCATCGAGAACCATTCCGAGCAAAGCTCTGCATGACAAGCGCGTCCTAAATTCTGACGGATGGGCCTGAAACCTGAATGTGGCCGCCACTAGAAGGCTCTACAGCCACCAATCAGATAACCCGGCCCGCCATCCTCATTCTTCAGCCGGGGCTATAAAAAATGACAAAGATTGGGTTTCGGGGCTGGCGATTCGGGATAAAAAGTTGATTGCTGTTGCTGTGCCTCCACATGGTCACATCCGCTTCACGGAACCTGTTTTAGGAAATGACCGCAGGGTGCAAAGGGGTCCGATTCCACTGGCCAACGGAGGGACCTGGTTCTAAGGCTTGACACTAGGCGGGTTCTCGCCACGTCAGAATCTCGCTAAAGGATTTGGGGATCCTGAAGAAATGGATCACAGTGGATTTGGCGTGCAGCGATGGTTCGAGGCTAAAACTGGTTCTGAAGAGCGCATCGAAAGCGAGAACCTCCGAGCCAAGGAATTAAACCACCCAATAACGCGGTTTCCAAGTAATTTGGTACTTTATTGAGTTTTGCTGAATGATAAGCTTCGTTTACTTCAGCTCCGGCTGCAGCGCAGTCAACCCACATGCTGTGCAGGCATAGTCGTGCCGGAAATAAACCAGCCCGCGCTATAAGGTAGCATCGCTTCATGCACGGCCGGTCCAGGATTTGGGAAACCCTCCCCCTCCTCCTTTTGCATTTCTCTGGATCTTACTGCGTGCTTTAAGCTTTAGTGGGTAGGCCATGTGTACCTTAAAAGATCATTCCATGGAACTCGATGAGGGGGCACCCAGGAAATTCCGATCTTGTCTGGCCCCATACCGAAATAGGAATATAGTGAACGAACTCAGAGAGACGAATGGTTTTCCAGGGCTTGTCAGATGTCACCCTGGTGAAGGTGGCTTACGTGGGACAGTTCCTTGGTTTTAGTCTTGAGCTGGAAAGGGTTTACGATATGCGGGTGAATAATTCGCCCCCTGCTAGGCGCGGTCTGATCCAAAGAGGGTGATTGGGGATAAATACTCGGCTATAGCCCCCAAGATGGCTGAAGAGTTTGCCTCCGTATATCGATTAACCGTTCAAACCACCTTGTGTAGGGGTAAATTAACGATTATTTCTATTTGTCGGAGACCATGACGGATATCACAGACTTAGTGGAGTCGCGGCCCTCGCTTCCCCGATATAACAAAAGCGTTGAGGCCATCCGGGATTCCGAATACCCTAGTCTCAAAGGCGTCGTCTATCTCGATCATGCCGGGTCAACCGTATACGCAAAGTCACTGGTCCAGTCGTATGCAGCGGATCTACAGCAAAACCTATACGGTAACCCTCACTCTGATAACACACCATCTCGAGTCTGTGGTGCCCGAGTAGACGTCATTCGGGCTCAGATCCTGCAATTCTTTGGGGCTAATCCGGACGATTTTGACCTCATCTTCACCGCAAATGCGACGGCTTCAATCAAGCTCGTGGGCGATTGTATGTCACACGCCACGATACCAAGCGGATCGAGATCTCTCACCGGAAAGAAACAGGGATTCCATTACGTGTACCACCAAGATTCCCACACCAGTCTGGTGGGATTACGCGAAATCGCTAGCGCTGGAAGCATCTGCCTGTCCGGGGAGACGGCAGCGGAAAGCTGGATTGAACGCAGAGGATATAAACAGCACTCCAAAACCGTCACGCTGTTTGGGTATCCTGGACAAAGCAACATGACTGGCAGGCGTCTTCCTCGTTCGTGGTACGTTTACTTCCCTTTTATTTCCGTTTCTCAACAATGCTTTCTGACCACTTGGAGAGGAACAGGCCGGCCCAGGTTCGCCAGAATCACAGCAATACGTATGTACTACTAGATGCAGCGGCTCTCGCCTCGACCTCCCCCCTTTCTCTATCAGATGCCTCCTTGGCGCCAGACTTCACCGCCGTATCGCTATACAAAATCTTCGGGCTCCCCGACGTCGGTTGCCTAATCATCCGTAAGCAGTCAGCGGCGGTACTACAGCATCGGCGATACTTTGGTGGCGGCACCGTGGACATGGTCATAAACTCGTCGTCGGTGGGTATTGCTCCCTGGCATGCGAACAAGACCGAAACTCTGCACGATGCCCTAGAAGACGGGACACTCAACTTCCATTCCATCATCGCGATTTCGCACGCAATCGAATCGCATACCCGGCTGTTTGAGAGCATGAGCGCCATATCCTCTCACTGTGCATATCTGATCGCGCATCTATATCGCCGTCTAAGCTCCCTCCGCCATTCAAACAATGTCTCCCTTTGTAAAATTTACACCGGTTCCTCCACCCCGGGCTTTGGTGACGCTTCCCTCCAGGGGCCCACCATTGCTATGTCTATCTTTGACCCGTCAGGAAAGGTGCACGGGTACGCAGACGTGGAGCGCCACGCTGACCGAGAAAAAATCTACCTTCGCAGTGGAAGCGTATGCAACCCAGGCGGAATGGCGTACCTGGGCTGGGTGCGGATGGAGGACATGAAGGCGGCGTGGAACGCGGGCCATCGCTGTTCAAATCCCATCCAGGAGGTCCACGGTCAGGCGACTGGGATTGTGCGCGTGAGCCTCGGGGCCATGAGCACCTTGGCTGACGTGAACACGTTTGCGGATTGGCTGAGCCGCAACTATCTGAACAGGGAGGTTACACCGGCATGCTCCGAAAAAACGAGCTCGCAAAGCTCGTCAGAGTGGAGAGCGGAGAAGAGGGGGTATACCCCGGAACCCTCGCCTGCGACCTGGATGAGAAAGACGAGGCGCAGGATTCGAACCGTTTTCTGTCGTGGATGAAGATTTGGAGTCGTGGAGCATGAGCTATGATTGATGACCATATAGAATGGTTGCGCAGGTTATTTTGGTTAATTTCAGCCGAGGTGACGGCTGGTTCGAATACCCATGTCTTGCGTTATTTTAGTATTCATTTCCTATTTTAGAAGCTCACAATGTGATGAGCACACCAGTTTGGCTGGAAAAGAGGGCTGTCCGTTCCTCCACCGATGCAGTCATGGAGCCTGTGCAACCGAGTGACGCAGGGGCGGGTTTCATTTCTTCCGACGGTAACCTCTCCGCTGGCGGACTCGACAAAAGGGGCCACTTGTCGCTTTTTCCTCGCGTCATCGGCGTGCTTGGCCTGCAACGCTTCCACTAGGATTCTCAGCGCGTCGGAATGATGCATATGCGCCGGCCTTGTAACTAAGGTTGATGCATAAGAACGTTGTGCAAATTAATAATCAATGCATGATTAATGAAATCCTTCATTCCAGAAACCAACAAGCATGGCCCTGCTTGGTGCTCCAACCCCAGTGGCTCGGGGATCCATGAGACGCGCCTCTTGCTTATGCAAAAAACTAAGAATGTTGTTGCGGCTGAGATAGAAAAGGGCATCAGGCTTCCCAATTGATGAAATTACGATGGGATTGGGATTTTTTGGTCAGTTGGATGACCAGATAAGCGACGTTGAAGGACAGAAAGACGCGACACCAAGGAAGACGACTGATCCCAAGTCATCGTGTCCTGAGGCAGCCACCCAATTCGGGAAGGTGTCGCGGAGGCCCAGGGGTATTCGGAGTGACTTCCTCGAGGTAAGAACTGAATCGAACTCTTCCTGTTAGGCACTCCATTTAGCCTAGCCATTCAAGTAATCAGGACTCATTCTCCGCCGGTCGGCCATCTCGCCAGAGGAGGTCAGATGCGATGACGGCAAAGCAGCTAGTCAGCCTATTAATTTGTTGTTGTTTTCAAGCGTTTCAGGATCTTGGCACTCCCCGGATTCTCTTCGGTCCGGGCCACATCCGGCCCGGCTCGGCTCCAGAGTATTTCCGAGCGAAGTATTTCCGAACTGGCCGTGATGATGGCACTTCAATCCTCAGCCATTATTGTTTTTCGGTCTCAAACGTTGGCTGCATTGGATCCATATGGTCTCTTGGTTGGGGGTTAACTCAATATTCAGTTTCTAATTCGTAATGGCTACTCCGTGACATGATCGACTCAACCCGATGCGTCGCGGAAGTCGAGTGCAAGAAAATATATCATCGAAAGGCCTATCTTAGAGGCACCTGGATGGGCCGTTGTGAAAACAATCGGGATGGTTAAGTAGATCCTTACCCATGCTGATATTTAACCCCTCCTATAGTTCCACTCGAATATTTAAGAAGCCATATCCTTTGGTCGGGCTACATTTCCCCCCCCGTCTTCACTGGATTCCACCTCCGTTGAGCTTCAGCATATCGCCTAAGCTTCCTCGCCATGCCGACACATAGCACAAGGAATAGCCAGGAAAATGTCTTCCTATTCATTCCAAACCTCATCGGTATTTGCCCAATCTACCTCGTGTTTTTGCCCACCTAAGCTCACCTATATAGGATACTCCCGCATCGTCTTCGCTATCGCATCCCTCTATTACATGCCATACCACCCCCGCACCTGCTCCCTCCTCTACGGCACCTCCTGTTTCTTAGACGCCCTCGATGGAGCAGCCGCCCGATATTTCGACCAATCCACCCGGTTCGGAGCCGTCCTAGATATGATCACCGATCGCTGCACTACGATCTGTCTCCTTGTTTTCCTCGCGAGCGCCTTTCCCAGATGGAGCATCATCTTCCAGGGGTTAATTTGCCTGGATTACTCTAGTCATTATATCCATATGTACGCGACACTTGCGATGGGTGGGAAGGGTCAAAGTCACAAGCAAATTGATGACCAGTGGCCTTGGGCTTTGCGGGTTTATTATTCTAAATTGGTAATTACCGCTTGAGAGTATTCGTGGGGTCTTTCTTAACTCGGAGTTGAATTAATAGAAGGTCCTTTTTACTACGTGTCTGATGAATGAGGTGTTCTTCATCGCGTTATATCTTTTATCATTTTCGTCAACCGATTCGAGTGACTTAGTCGAGGGTTCAGCTTCGCCTCGGAGTGCTGGGGCGATGGAGATGGCTCGGTATGGTTCTCTTTCAAAACACAGTATTAATTTACCAACTGATGAATTCCAGGGCAAATAAACTTGATAGCTCCTGGCCTTGGGTTCTCTTTTGCCTTTCTTTGCCCGTCATGGTTTACAAGCAGTACGTGAATATACTTCAGCTTGTTTACGCCAGTGAATGGGTTGCCCAGGGCGATATCGAGGCGAGGGCGCGGAGAAGAGATCACTACTAAGCTGCAGTCCGGTTTAAATTCACTTATGCCCCCACGCGGCTGGTGAAGATGTTATGCGGGCATCCGGACGCTGAAATTTGTTTACCTTCCGCTGGCAGCCCCAAGAATGGGCAACGTTATCATTAGCTATTTGATGGCCGCGTACGGAATTGCAGGAATTATTTACGGTACTAACTGTAATAATTTTATTTCGTCTCTTTACGATCTGAGGGGAGGGTGTATGATGCATGATTCCTTGGCGAAAACCCCCCCCAAATGCGTCCCGACTCAGCCCGATGAAATGTCTGATTCGCCCGGTCCCTCAAACGTTACTATTGTGCCAACTATCCAACATCCAAGGTCCAGTACCGCCTATACGGGAATCAAGGGCCTCTGGGACGAAGCCTATAAACAGTCCTCGAAAAGAATAGGGAGCTGCTGGAGGAATATGAGAAGGTTTTACTTGGATATGGAAATGCCACACCCCAGTTAAACGAGCCTGCTGGTACATAACCGATAGAACAGCTGCAGACACTGGCTAAAGCTCAACTTGACTCTCTATCGTCGAGTGAACTCCGATTCTCGATCGGTGGTAAGGAAGTCGTCGTTCGGGGGCAGGCCCACAAAGCCATCAATGCGATTCTTTGCGTCAAAGATGTCATTGGCGCTGCGATTTCGGCTGAACCACATGCTGCTCTTGCTTGGACAGGAGCTTTAGTTGTTCTTCCGGTAAGACACTTTGCCCATACTACTAGAACTAAGCTTGTACTCTTTTCTCACACGATACAAGATTATAGGGGGGATGTTTCAACAGGACGGAGATGCCTTGGAGGGGCTCAACTACGTGTCGGACATTCTTGTCAGGTATAGGTTTATTGAGAGCAAGTTTGACTTTGGGAGTGGAGAAAGGTTAGTCCTTGGTGATGGAAGGATATATGATGGCGTATTAATATGAAGCAGGAATCGCGACGAAATTATTTCATCGATTCGAAGAAGCACCGGAGACATCTATTATCAAATATATCTGTACCAGATCAAGTTCATCGTGCACTACTCACGTTCTACAACCACTTGGTACTTGAAACCCATATGTGAAAGATATTTTCTTCTCCCCTGACGGGAAGGTCGTGGCCTTGATGTATCGCAACGCGGGCGACGTCTTGGGGGTGAAAGAAAAGCGCAAAAGGTTTTCCTTTGAAGGCGTGGATTGTATAGGCTTCATCGACGAAACTCAACTTTTGACCATTGTGAGTGAAAGAACCGTGAGAATACAGGACACAGTGACAGGGGAGGTAAAGGCAAGTTTTGAGCTCCGTCGATGTCTCCAGAATGCCGGGATCTCCGTGACCGGAATACTGGCTGCCGTTACACGGGGTACCTATGACTCAGAAACACGCGTCGAATTCTGGGACCCAAAGAGGAGATTGGCAGAAGCTTTTGTGGTCCTGAGGGATTCCCGGTTTCATTCTCTCCTGATGGTCAGCGTTTGCGGTGCCTTCAGGGCGAAGTTGTCCTCCCATTTCATATTCAGCCATCACAATCTGGGAAATATTCCGACAGCCTTTTTGTATGCCCTCAGTGTGTGCTTAAAGCAGAGGTACTGCGCCCACAGAAGGGCAGCTGACCTGGAGGAGTGCATCGAAGTCGGACGAGAGACCCTAAGAGCAACACCAGACGACCATCCTAACAGGCCAATTTATTTGCGATACCTCGGGGGCAGACTGGGGCATCGGTTTGCAGTCGGCAGTCCGGCGGTCGACTTCGAAGACGCCGTTTCACACTATCGTTCCACATTGTACCAGCGCAATGCGCCAACCGGATTCCGCGTGCAGGCTGGCCGAACGGTTCTCCTATACTATGCCATCGCAACCCACTGGCAGGAGGCGTACCACACCGCACATGCCATCGTCGACCTTCTTCCTCGCCTAACGCCACGGTCGCATGACCACTCCGATAGACAGCATTTGATGGGAGAAGTTGTTGGTCTGGCGTCAGACTCGGCGGCGGTGACGTTACTGGCAGGTAAGGAGCAATCGGTAGCCCTAGGCTTCCTCGAGCAAGGTCGCGGGGTTATTGCATCTTCCCTTGAGGATGTACCGACCGATATCGTGGTGTTGCGCGAAAGACATCCTCAGCTTGCGGAAGCTTTTGAGGGACTTCGAGACAAACTAGAGTCGGGCTCGACTGTCCTCGAGCAAAAGCAACAATCCCAGGAGGATATAGGGAGTCAGCGCTACAAGGCCGGGAACTTATTTGACCAGCTTATCGTTGATATTCGCAAGCAACCGGGATTCGAGGACTTTCTGCTCCCGCCTCGCGGAGACGAACTGTTAGCCGCTGCAGTCGATGGGCCCATTGTTGTGATAGACGTCAGTAAATACGAGTGCGCTGCAATCATAATCGAACAGAATTCCATCCGGTCCCTAGTTTTTCCAGACCTCAAGATGGAGGAAATCCAGAGGAAGGCCCATAGATACTACCTAGAAGGCCAAGAGGTCCTCAAATGGCTGTGGGATGTTGTAATGAACCCAATTCTGGAGGCTCTTGGATGCACGCACTCTCCATCCAACGCTGACTGGCCGCATGTTTGGTGGATTCCCACCGGCCCTCTGACGCAGTACCCTCTCCACGCCACCGGGTACCATAGCAATAACAAGGGACCTTCCCCCAGGACGGTATTGGATAGGGTTATCTCGTCCTACAGCACTTCAGTCAGAGCAATCCTGAACGGACGGCGGCGTGCAAGTCCTCCCCGCACACCCGGTCAGGCTCTCCTTGTCGCCATGGAAAAAACGGCCAGTGACTCTCGCCTTTCCTTCGCAGCCCATGAAACCACCATGCTCCGTCCGCTCCTGGCCAGTATGAACATCACACCCGTCGAGCCCGGCCGACGCAAGACAGAGATTATCTCGCATCTACCACGGTGAACAATCTTCCAATTTCTCCGGCCATGGCAATTCCCATACATACGATCCATCCAAGAGCTGTCTCCTGCTCGAGGATTGGAAAGAGGATCCACTAGAGGTCGCTAATCTGTTGGAGATGAATATCCGAAATCAGGCACCGTTTCTCGCCTACCTATCTGCCTGCGGAACCGGCCAGGTACGCGATGTGAAACATATGGATGAGAGCATCCATCTCATCGGTGCGTTCCAGCTAGCCGGTTTTCGCCACGCCATTGGTACACTGTGGGAAGTCAACGATGAGCTATGTGTGGATATGGCCAGGATCACATATGAGGGGATCCGGGATGGTGGGGTGACTGATCACTCTGGCATATGGCCTGCATATGGCTATACGGTCTCTTCGGGACCGGTGGGTAGCTGCGTTGAGGAAGGTAGCTCGGGGTCGATCACGCGAGGCGTCCAGGGTGAACGACAACGATCGAGATGGTAGAGATGCTGAAATTTCTGATGATGACGACGATGAAGTACGAGGGTCACTCCATTGGGTTCCCTATGTTCACTTTGGCGTATAGAGGTGTACATCCCAGCATGAGAGATGTTATGTCGTCAAGCACCCATCGTCATCCTTGGAGTCGAATTACTTTCGCTTAGTGGTCGATGGGGCAAATACCCCCCTGCAAAATCGTTATCCCCCCCAATCCCCTGAAGGCAGCTACTAGATCGTTCTGCTTAGCCCTGTAGAAGGCCCGTTATATATTACACAACACAGAAGTCTTCCCGAGAGAATATAATCGAGACAGACCTGGCCACCGCATTACTTCGGTATTATGTGGATCACTACAATTCATACTGGGAACGTATATACTAAACAATGGTTGAACAGGGCGGAATTATAAAATTGCTATTTCGTTTTAACCTCACAATAGAAGAACGGTTGACCACATTAATCCTCATTAGATCAAGGCAAGCCCGGCGAGAACCCCTCCCAGCAGAGCATGACTCTTTTTCACCATGGTGGTATCGCCAGCATTGGGTGTAGTGGTTGGATCCGGTGATTCGGAGGAGGCAGTTGGGGAAGTCGTGGGCAGGGCGCTTGAGGCTCCAGACGACCACCACTCAAATGTACTCGTCGTTTCTGAATCCGAACTCTCAGTAGTATGAGAAGGGTTACCCCCGTCCGTGGTAGTTGTTCCTGTTCCTGTTGCTGTTGCTGTTCCAAGCGAAAGCCAGGGCGTCGTAGGCTTTGCATCCTATTCCGGTACTTAGCAAAGGCGACACCCATCAGAGTGGATTGGGATACTTGCCACGAGATCACAGCAATTCTTGCCCTCACAAACATGCCCATCAGTGCAGCAAACCTGCAGTTTGACATTATAGCAATACTGATACGGGAAGTCGCCTGCACACCAATGAATATCATCACCACCCCCCTGGCAACACTCCTCATTCGTCTGGTCAACATGGCACGACCAGCTAGTGTCATCGTCGGCGTTCGCGGCGTCTTCTGCAGCCTGGTCGTAGGCGGACTGTGGGACGACGCCATCCTTGCCTGGTTTTCCGGGCCCGTTCTCGCAGCAGGAAGCATCCCGTGCAACGCACATCGCTGTTACAAGGTGCGGTCAGTTTCTCGTTCTTGTTCTGGGCTGAGTGGGAAGTCTCACATCCGCCTTTACAGCAGATTTCATTCTCATCCGGATTGAAGCAACCGGCATTGTCGCAGAGCACGTATCCTTTGCCGTAGCATTCTGAGCAGGTATCTGTTTTACTGCAGTCGCCGAAATCAGTGAGATCGCGCACGAAGAGTCCGCTGTTATATGTGGAGAAGCCGGGAACGCGGCGGTGGACCTGTGCGAAGGCCACGCTCGCAGAGAGCAAAATAATCTTGAGTTGCATTATGTCAACGAACTAATCCTGAATTCCTCGTATTTCTCTGGGGATATCAGGAGGAAAAGAGCAAGACGGAGAAAATCAGGAGCTGGGAAGAGGGGAAAAAAGAAAAAGCCAGCCAAGGGACCAAGGACCACACCATCAATCAGCCGCATGTCTGGACCACTCTCCCTCTGCCACACTGACAAGGAGAAGCCAGTCACCATCCGGGAATCCGGAAACATTCCAGACCTGATAGGCCGTTGGATAGTTGGAGGCTAAATTAAAGAATACGAGGCTTGGCGCAATTTTCTGAGAGGACGCCACCAATCGCGGCTCTCGGTGATGGCTGAAGCCCTACATTTCAGGAACTCCTTGGCTCCGTTCAAGCAATCATAGTTTAGTATTCTGCTGGGAGCTAACTCCGGACAGCAAGCGGGGGTCTGTTGAGATTGTTTTCTCGTATTGAGCCTCCCATCCCTCCAATGGGGCCTCTCGCTTTCCCGGCTTTTGGTGAAAAGTCGCGCTGGTGCCCGACTTGAGCCAGACACGCCAGCAGCGGACCAAAATTAATTTAAGAAAGAGCGATGTACGTGCCTGTGCACTGTCTTTGAGGTGTTGGCTGCACCATTGCACCTTCCCAACAGCGATGGAGTTGACTGTGGCAGAAGTGTCGGGCATGATTGCCGCGGCTGTCTTTTTTCTGCAGTTGCTTCTTCCTCTGGCGATTCCGTGGATCCTTATTGCTTTTCTCTCGGAGGAGAATTCGGTCATCACATGGTAAATATCGTCGTCTGTTCTTTTGTGGCTGATTCGTATCCCGATCTCACGATTTCCAGGACTGTGCTTGGACGCTTCCTGCACTCTTCACTATGGCCCACCATTCTGGGAACGAGTACGGCTGCCTCGGAGGGAGTGCGCTGGCGAGTCTACCTAACGACCTGGCTGCAGACCATCGCGCTGGGCGTCATCTCTGTCGCGTCCATCTGCGCACCACTGGGACTGTTCCTTTCCATCGAGCGCTCAGAAAACCCCCTCGAGCTACCATTCGGCTATTATCGCGATGATTCAGCTTTCGGATATGGAACGCCCAGCCGCAACATGGCACCCTTCACGCGGACATGTGGACCCGATCTGGCTTGCCCGGGCTCCTGGCTCAACGAGTCTTGCGAACGCAAGGGTCTCCTCGACGTCTGCAATTCTAATTACGAACCCCGTATCCCTGGGCCCCTGATGGAGCTGTACAACGACGGCGCCAGGACGTTTAGTCCAACCGTCTCCAGCATATTCGACATCCAGTATCGATTGTATCGAAACTCAACCGATTGGCATAGTATCATAGAGTGGTATAATCTGCCACTGTATCGCTCCATTGCCGTCCTGCTGCTCGAAGACGAGATCAAAACGGTGGAAGGCCTGGTGGTCGACCTGGAACGCGGAGGGATCGGGTTCCGCAACCACACGGGCCCGACACACGAGTTGAAATACGGGTCACGCTGGAACGAGGACCTGCTCTTCATCGAACCGGAGACAGTGTGTGTGCCGCTCAACATCAGTCTCGATACGAGTGTGTCGCTGGCCGACGACGTGGGCTATTCCCATAAGAATCTTTCCATCACCGACCATGGGGGTTTCTCGGGTCTCAGCCGGACGGACCCTGGCGTGCGTCGCTCTCCCAGTGAAAACGGCCAAGAGGGATTCGATCTCAGAGACCGCGCGTACAAAGCGGCGTGGATCAACAACTTCCTCACGATGGTGTATTTGAATCTGACGGACCCCGACCAGGCCAACATCACCCGGGTCGACTCCGAACTGGGCCGGAAATTCGCCATCCCTGACCGGGCCAACTATAGTGTTTCGTATGAGAATATCAGGACAACCATCGACTTTGGGGACTACCTTGACCTCGATACGACGGATAAGAATCGCACACATAATCCTTTTGCGATATCCAAGGACGAATTTTATTCCGCGGGTGAGCTTTCCCCCCCCGATCCCTTCAGTATCCTATTAAGGTAAAGGCTAACCTGTTGGAAATCTGCAGTGACCACCTGCGGCGGTACATCCGGATCCAGCACGCCTAATATCAACACCACCCTCATCGGCTGTGGGCTCGTTTTCGGTGCCGCAAGTCGAACAGATGGGGGATCCGACCTCGTCATGGACCAGGGCTCCAACTGGACCACGCCCCTCTACTCCTGCGCCTCCGCCATCAAGGCCACCGTCAAAACCGCCGAGTTCAAGTTCAACGGCACCGGATTCGGCGCCCTGGCCGTCGACTTCATCAAACCCAAAGAATATCCGGACCCCTCCGCCATCCCCGTCTGGGGCGTCGAAAGCGTCCCTGGCCAGTACATGGAATACGTGCAACCGATGTGGGGGATCGTCGGTCCCAACCTCACAGGCCACGAAACCACCCTGCACAACTACAACATCACCACCTTCACTGGGGAGAGTCTGTATCTCCCCGGCTATCTGAACTATGGTTACGCGACTGCCAACGGCTTCGCCACCGTCGCGCTCACCAGGAGCCAGAACCTTCCGGGGGTGCAATTCTTCAACCAGGTGCTAATGGTGGCGTATAATATTGACCGGCCCGCTAGCCAGCCCTACGCCGATTACTCGGGAACGACTAGCCGCGCCCTGTATGCCAAATGGCAGCGGCTCTCCAAGTCAGCGGACGATGTAGCCTCGATCATCAACCTCGTGTGGACCGATGCGTCGGCCAACGCGGTTGTCGGGACGAAGGGATGGGGCCTTGAGTCCCCGCAGTCCAGTATGGCGATCCCCTCCAAGAGTAGTATCACAGAGACAAAACGCGCCACCGTAGGGGATGGCATGGACCCAATCCCAACTGTGCCTGTCTTCCCCTACGAAAGCCACATCCGGTACCGAATCGTGTTCGCCATTCCCGCCTTTGTCGTGCTAGGTGTGACGACAGCGATCATAGGTACGCTGATCGTCCTGCTTGTGATGCGGAAGACGGGATTACGTCGATTGAGAGAATTCCTGGAGTCGACGTCTATGGGGCGGATTCTGTGGCCGCTTGTCAAACCGGGTGAGGTGGAGCGGGAGATGGATGGGTCGAAGAGGTGGGTTGATACTGTGGGGGATCGGAAGGTGACTATCACTATGGACTCGATTATAATGGATGCGGCGGTGATCGAGATGGAGAATCGGAGGTTGTTGCAGGATCAGGATCAGGATGGGGGGAAGGATAATCCGGTGAAGATTTAATTTGATAATAGACTTTATATAACGGTTGGGAATAATATTTTGCATTAGATAGTCTACTTTTCTCCGCCTTTGAAGTTGTGGTGCTGACTTGAAAAAGTCAACATTGGTCAACACAATGATCGACATATAATTCTTTATATTTGCTTCTTTATGTGCAACACCCTCCAACTGGATACAGCGGGTTTAAGCCCCCCAATGCCCGGTCTCTGTAATCCTCTCTACAGCCTTCCTCATATCCTCCATATAATACCCATGCGCCACCCCCCTCATCGACACCGGTGCCACCAAATACACCCCCCAAATCCCAGCCACCACTGCCCTCAGCTTCACACCCTCAATCACCCCAGTAGGCCTTTCAAGGCCAAACTCCCTCGCCAACCGGGGCGATAACCAATGCACCGTCAGCATCCGTAACACCGGCGCCGCAACCGCAAACCCCAACGGTAGATCACTCGGATACAGTATCTTCCTCGCCAAATCCCTCGCCTCATCCCCAATTTCAAGTGTATGGATATTCCCCTCCCAATACCCCCAGAAGTCATCCAGAGTATCCGGCCACATATCAAGTGGCATCCGCAGACTCGTCCCGAATACCGCACACTCCCTCATCAACCTCTCTTTATCCCCCTCTCCCATCCTTGCGATAAACGTCTCGTGGACAGTGAGTAAGGAAACAAAGAATGTGGCAGCCGTCCACTTCTGCGCATGGAGGTCGTTAGCGTCGTATCCCTCCCCTTTAACACGGGAATGGTACTTGTTTATAACGGAGAAGAGGGCGGTTTTTTCATCTGGTGTGCCAAAAGCAGCGGCTTTGATGAAGCGGTTCGTATTCCGGAAGCGTTGGGGGATGCGTGTGGCGAAGGTGGAATGTGCGAAGGAGCCTTTTGCGATGACCGGGTGGGCGAATTGGTAGAGGATGGCGAGTTGGGCGCCGAGGAGGTAGATGTCGTTGGATATTATGTTGAGGAGTAAGTGCGGTGTGGGTGTTTCGTTGTCTGCCATGGCTTGGGTATGTGATAGGGTTAAGATGAAGTGTAGGAGTGTTGCAGGTAGGGAGGCAGGTAGGTAGATTGTGGGAGATGCATGACGGACGAGGGTGGATGCGAGGTGAAAAAGCCCTGAAGAATGGTGGCTGTCCACCCGAAACAAAACCCTTCACGGGATTTCGGCGTGTAATCGGCCAATGATCCGGAGAGTTACGGGGTAACAGCGTCATTTGTGCCTCAGTGTCCGGATCTCACATCAGCAGGAACGCTTGCTTTTTCTATGTAACCTTCTTCTACCTACCGGGGATGCCAGCGCAGATCGTACGGAAATCGTCTAGATGCGGTGATTCCGCACCGTCAGAGCGAGTACAGACGCCAGCAGCGAACACACCAACGAGAGAGCTATCCAAATCAGCATTATACCTTCTCCTAGGAATCCCAGACTCACCATATCCATGCTTCAAACCGGCAATATAGCACCTCACCACCGTCCGATACAGCTCCCCTTTCAAGCCCGTAATATACTCCGTACTCTCCAACGCCCGTTCAATCACCTGCCCATAAATTAACAATCCGTATCTCACTTCACCAATACCCTGGCAAGGAAAAGCCTACCTCCTCTGACCCCTCCGGTAAATTGCGCAGTAACTCCCTCCTAAAAACGCCCCCTAACACCGCATTCGTACTCGTAACCCCCACCGTCATCGCAAACCCCATACAAAGCAAATACCCCCCGGTCGCCATAACCACCTCCTCCCCCTCCTCCAGAAACGACGTCATACTCACAAACGCCGCAGAGGACGCAAACCCCGTCCCTAAGCCGCCCAACAAAATATACATGCCCTCCACAGACCCCGTATGTCCATTCCATCGAACTATCTGGAAAGTGTAGCCCAGTGCAGCAACTACCCCCGCCAGAATCAGAGGCGGCTTATACCGTCCCGTCCTCTTAATGAAAGACCCCGAAAACAGACCACCGATTGTATTCCCCAGCACGGCGGGGATGAGATGTGCGCCTGCTGTTGTGGAGGAAACCCGGGAGGAGACTTGGAAGTAGAGGGGGACGGAGAACATCATCCCCACCTGGGCGGCGATTTGGAGCGTGGCGATGATGTAGCTGGCGGGGATGTTGGGGCGGGTGAGAAGGGTGAGGGAGAAGATGGGGGATGTGGAGTGGGATTCTGTGTATAGGAACAAAAGGAGGGAGAGGAGGGAGGTAAGAGTGAGGAAAAGGGTGGGGAGGGAGGACCAGGGGAAGGCTTTGCCGCCTTGGTCGAGGAGGAGGGTTAGGGTTGTGATGGCTGTGGCGAGGGTGAGGATACCGGGGAAGTCGATCTGTTTGATGCTGCTGCCACTGCTTGGTTTTGTGGTGGGGAGGGTGAGGCGGAGTTGGATGATGACGAGGAGGGCGGCGAGGGCGAGCACGGGGGCTTGGAGGAGGAAGGCCCTACATCCGGATCAATATGTATTATATTCTGATAGTGTGCAGGGGGTGGGGGGTACCAGCGCCAGCCGATGGTGTCGGTTAAGAGTCCACCGATGGGTCCGCCGACGCTCCGGCCAAGGGTCATGGAGACATTCACGTATGCGCGCCATTTGGCTACCTCTCGCTTCGGGACGATGTCTGCCATTTTTAGCCTTGAAACTTATCAAGCAAGGTAAAGCAGGGAAGTAAAGTAGCTCACCAGTGATAATAATCGAGCTCATAGCCATGACACCCGCACCGCCCACGCCACTGACAACCCGCCCAAGAATCACCACCCACATCTCATGCGAAATGCCGCTGTGATACGCGTTAGTCGAGCAACATAGTAAATCGAGTGTTGTGGTGCTACCAGATAACACAGCCCAGCGCCAGCAAAAAGTACGACGCTAGAAGCAGCGGCTTACGACCGTAGATATCACTGACTCGTCCATACTACACCAGAATTAATTCTCCTGCTTTTTCATAAGCTTAAATCGAGACATACGATAGGTTGCGCAGCGCATAACCCCAATGTATACCCAGTCGACAACCACCCCGCGCCCTGGAGCTGGTTGAATTCCGACGACACGCGCGCCGCAGCGGCCATGATTAGGGTTGCGTCCGCATTGGATATGAATTCGCCTACAGCCGTTAGTTAACACATTTACGATCATTTGGGTTTGAGGTGGTTACCGAGGAGTAGGATGGTGATAATTCCAGACACGCTGGTGAGGACCTCGACAGGCGCTTTCGCAGGAACAGGCTGTTCTTCCACGTCATTTTGCTCGTCCGGATCGTTATCGGAAGCTTGATTTGACGGGGCGAAACTCTGGTAGGAGATCGCCGGCTGTCCCTGGTCTGTGCCGGGGTTCAACGGGCTTGTCTCGTCCGGATTGGCCATGGAATTTTCCGATCGTACAAAGTAGAGGCTTGAACTTCAGAAAAATCTGCGTCCATCAGCTTTTGGCATGTATTTGCATGGTGACGACTTTAAGATTGTTGGGAAAGAGGGGAGCACGCCATCCACGGATTTAATTGCTTGATTGTGCGGGTCCAGCACGCGGAATTGCGCCATGGTTCGCCGCGATATTTATATAGCCGTTGCGCTCCACTTCGGGTGCCTCGGAGTTTTCTTCGTTCCCAGACTCAGCTTAAGAACTTAAGACTGGTCCGGACTTCGGAGTAACTTGCAAAGAAAAAGCAAGTTCCGGCCAACCCCAAGTAGACATACCCGATCGGCATCTTCGCTGGAGGAACTGCCGATCTTCTCCCCGCCATTTCATCCCACTTCATCTCCCCACGGGCGGAAATCCAAGAGATCAGATAGTTGGAGACCTCCGAGGTAATCCTCGACCTCATTTATCGGATTACTTTCACTCTTGGAGACACGATGAAGTTCCCGCTAGCCATCCTGGGAGCGACAGCAGGCCTCTCCAGCGCCAGCGCGTTCACCAACCGACCAGGTTCCTTGCAGCAGCTCCTGGGCCCCGTTACCCCAGAATTAGGGCAGCCGGTCGCAAAAAAGCCGAACATCATATTCATCATCACCGACGACCAAGATCTCCAGCTCGACTCGATCAACTACACCCCCCACACCCAGCGACACCTAAAAGAGAAAGGCACCTTCTTCAGCAACCACTTCGTCACGACCGCGCTCTGCTGCCCGTCCCGCGTCAGCCTCTGGACCGGTCGCCAGGCCCACAACACCAACGTCACGGACGTTAGTCCCCCGTGGGGTGCGTCAACCCAGCCGAACCTAACCCATGCCCAAATGAAGAGTGAAGAGTGGAGTGGAAGCTAATAAGGTAGACTAGGCGGATATCCCAAATTCGTCGACCGCGGCTTCAACGACAACTTCCTACCGGTCTGGCTGCAGTCCGCCGGCTATGACACGTACTACACCGGGAAACTCTTCAACGCACACACCGTCGATAACTACCACTCGCCCTATGTGAATGGGTTCAACGGGTCCGATTTCTTGCTTGATCCGTATACGTACTCATATCTCAACTCGACGTATCAGCGTAATCGCGATGAGCCGGTTAGCTATGAGGGACGACACACGATTGACGTCATCACGGAGAAGGCACTGGGCTTTCTGGATGATGCTCTCGCTTCCAGTGGGGAGGGAAGTGACCGCCCGTTCTTCCTTGCTGTTGCGCCCGTCGCACCGCATTCCAACGTGGACTTGCAGAATATCAACGGAAACGGCCAGGTCGTTATGACGGCTCCCATTCCGTTAGAGAGGCATAAGGATCTCTTTGAGGGGGTGACTGTCCCCCGAACAGAGAACTTTAATCCTGATACCGTACCCCTCCCTTCCTTCCATCCTTTCGTCCCCCCCCCCCCCCCCCCCTCCATTACTTAGGTAGTATGTATCTATACTAATTATGAAACAGCCCTCCGGCGCAAACTGGATCCAGTACCTCCCCCTCCAATCCGAAGAAACAGTCCAGTATAACGACCACTTCTACCGCTCCCGCCTCCGCGCCCTCCAAGGCGTCGACGAACTCGTTGACTCCATTATCACGAAACTCGAAGCTAGTCCTGAGGCAGAGAATACATACGTGATATATACCAGTGATAACGGGTACCATATCGGGAACCATCGCCTCCCACCCGGGAAAAGCTGCGGGTATGAAGAGGATATCCGGGTGCCGTTCTTTATTCGGGGCCCGGGGATTAAAGAGGGCGGTGTGGAAGAGGCGGTGACCACGCATGTTGATCTTGCGCCGACCATTTTTGGGTTAGCCTCCTTACCACTCAGGGAGGATTTTGATGGGACGCCGTTACCGTTGGAGGTCTTTGATGAGGAGGTAAAAGGGAGGCATGAGCATGTGACGGTTGAGTATTGGGGGTTGTCGTATCTGGAGGGGGAGAGGGGGGCATTAGGTATGTTATTGCCACAGTTCCCTCACGGTATTCCTGTGGATGGAATGAGGCTAATTAGATGGATGGATGGGTAGATGGAAATGTGATCATGCCAAACCACACGTATAAATCGGTCCGGATTATCGGGGAGGGGTATAACCTCTATTACTCGGTGTGGTGTAATAATGAGCATGAGCTTTATGATCTCACGGTACGTCCCCTCCTTCCTTGATATCAACATATAAAACAGAACTTGGCTGATAATGATAGACGGACCCGTACCAAATGAATAACCTCTACCCTACCTCCAATACAGAACACTCAGGGAGTTTATTCGGGTATAGCCTCTCGCAGGTGATCTCACGCCTTGATGCCGTCCTCCTAGTGCTCAAGTCCTGCAAAGGTGCAACGTGCATCAAGCCCTGGGGTGTGCTGCATCCGGATGGAAACGTGGAGAATCTGCGGGATGCGCTTGAGGCAGGCTATGATATTTTTTATGCCAGGCAGGCGAAGGTGGCGTTTGACAGGTGTGAGAGGGGGTATATACCTCAATCGGAGGGGCCGCAGGATGTGTTTCCGTTTACGCGGTATGGAGTGAATTGGGATGTTTGGGTTTAGGCAATTTGTAATAATGAATTGGGGGGGTGAGCATATAATGCATTTGTAACCCCTTTCTAGAAATAACCTTGAATGAATATATTGATAATTTAAAAAGATAGTACGCTACGTAGACACGTTCATCCAAGAAGTAATCCGCTGGAGACCCATTACACCCCTTAGTCTCCCGCACGCCCCTACCGAGGATGACGAGTATAAGGGCTATCATATCCCGGCCGGGACAACCATTATCGCGAACAACTGGGCACTGGATAGAGTCCCGAAGTTCTTTCCTGACGCGGAATCCCGTAGACCCAAGCGTTGGATACAGTGTAGGACGCTCCCGACCGCTGCGTTTGGGTTCGGGGGACGAAGGTGCCCGTGGCAGCCGTTGGGGATGAAAGTCGCTGTTTCTGGTTATTTCGAGGGTCCTTTGGGGGTATGAAATTGAGCATGCGGTGGATGAGATGGAGCCGGATAGGATGTTGCAGAATTCTGTCTCTGGGCCGGTGGGCTTGCAGGCGCAGTTGACGGTGAGGTCTGACGGATATTGGGCGGTTATGGAGAGGGAGTCTAAGGGATTGGAGACGGATGATGATGTGGTTTTACAGCGGCTTTTCTCAGGCTCCTAACCAGTTGCCAGGATGGTGGGTGGGAATATGTCTAGGTTGGCTTTTCGTTCTTTTCTTTTCCTTTCTCGCCTCATTTAGTACTGAGTACCACTTAAGCTAAATGTGATTTAAATCAGCACATTCGATGTGATTGGCTTTCGCATTACCTACCACTAGTGCCTTAACGGTATTAGTGGAAGTAGTTTGATGATATCTCCATATCAAACCCAGCCTATCAAACAATTCCTAGAGATTACCATCTCCAACCCAATCGGCTATACTACCCAACAAGTTACCTTCCGCAAAGAACTAATATAGCACCATGCAACATAAGCTGCCAAGAACGAACAAAAAGACGCTAAAACCCCCGGAAATAAGCCTGAATAGCCCTAATAGAAACATGAAACGGCTAAGGGCCCAGGCCCCTGCACGAGCTCACCAGAATCGTCAGGTTTTGGCACAAATCAGGAGACGGAATCCACTTTATCATCCTCTTTATCCAGGTATTTTAAGGCATGCAGAGCCCACAACTGCGATTGTCGTTGTTGTTGTCAATCTTGGGTTGAAGCTGTGACTTAAAAACGATGCGTCTGGGTAAAGAGAGGTCGACGGCATTGATTGCCTTTTTGGTGTCGTGTCCAAATATTGCTTTTGGTAGTCCGTTTCCTGGGACGATTATCGAGCGACATGAGGACCTGCTCAAGGCATATGATTACGTTGTCGTTGGCGGAGGTGTGAGTGGTCTGGTTGTTGCCAATCGGCTGACTGAAGATCCCGATAGTGAGTCTTCCAATCGCCACCAACATAGGTCCATATGCTGAACAGAGACAAAATAGCGACCGTACTTGTAATTGAGGCTGGAAAGATGTTCGTCCTTCCCTCCTCCCAGGTTGACCCTCAACTAACAGTGGTACAGCGACAATTACTCCCCGGTTGTCCAGTACCCACGCTACTTCGCACTCGCAGGAACAAACTACAGTTGGCCCATCACCTCTTTGCCAATTCCAGGACTCAATAACCGGACTTCGATGGTACCGTCTGCAAGAGTCGTTGGGGGAGGGAGCGCGATCAATGGCATGGCCTTTGACCGTGGAGCTCCGGGAGATTATGATCTCTGGGGAGAGATTATTGGAGATCACACTTGGAGCTGGAAGGGACTCCTCCCGTACTTCATTAAGGTACTCACCCTCAGGTAACTGATGGCCCTATTGCTCCTAACACGTTGACAGAGTGAAACGTTCACACCTCCGACCCCAGAGCAACAGGAGGAACTAGGGATTTCGTATGATATGTCGGTGCACGGGACCACCGGCCCGGTGCAAGCTTCATTCCCACCTTTCATTTACAATACCGGAAGTACGTGTCATCTACTTATTGTTTGTTATACGTCTAATGCCAGGTGTAGAAGCGTTCATGGACGCCTTCCGCCAACTCGGCATCCCCGTCCAAAAAGACGGCGGCGCAAACGCACTCGGGGCCTTCTGGTATCCCAACTCCCTAAACCCAACAACAAGAGAGCGATCCTACGCCCGCACAACCTACCACGAGCTATCCAACAAGCGACCCAACTACCACCTCCTCCCCGAAACCCTCGTCGCCAAACTCACCCCCGACCTCTCCGCCGTAGAATACATCCCCAACTACAACGCATCCCTCACAACCAGCCCCCCAAACACACAAACCCGCAAAATCAAAGCCAAGAAAGAAATCATCCTCGCTGCCGGCGCCGTACACACCCCCAAAATCCTCCAACTGTCCGGGATAGCCTCGTCCTCCATCCTACAGCCACTTGGCATTAAACAGATCATCGACCTCCCCGGCGTAGGCGAAAACCTCCAAGACCACCCAGTCCAATACGCCTACATGACCCTCAACCTCACCGACCCCACCCAGGACGCATCCTACCTCAGCACAAACGCAACCTACGACGCCGAGATGGGCGCCCTCTACGCCTCTCACCAAACGGGCCCCTGGACCGTCTCAACCGGAAACACATTCGCCTTCCTCACAGCGGAGCACCTCAATTTCTCTTCCTCTAACTTTATTACATCCGCCACACAATCCAGTGGCCAATTCCTGCGCCCGGGTCTCGATAAACGCGTAGTTAGAGGTTACGAGAGGCTTAAGGCGAATATGCTATCCTACATGTCCGCCAACAAAGTCGCCTTAACGGAGAACCTCTTCGGTGGTCTAACCTGTCTCCAGAAACCATTAAGTAGAGGGTCAATCCACATCTCCTCATCTGATCCATACGCAATGCCACTAGTCGATTACCGAACGTTCAGTAACCCGCTCGATATCGAGATGCTGGTGCATTCGGTCCGGTTTAATACGGATTTACTCCCTCAGACGGACGCGTTTAAGAGTATGGGGGCGGTGATGATGAGTCCCGCGCCGGGGATGGGGGAGACGGAACTCAGAGAGTTGGTGAGGGGGAGTGCTGCCCCGAGCTTTGCGCATCCGAGTGGGACTTGTGCGATGGGGAGACGGGAGGAGGGTGGGTGTGTGGATGCGAGCTTGAGGTTGTATGGGGCTAGGGGGAGGGTGAGGGTTGTGGATGCGTCGGTTATGCCGGTTTTGCCGGGGGCGCATACGCAGAGTACAGTTTATGCGGTGGCGGAGAAGGCGGCGGATCTTATTCAAGGGGGACATAGGAGGTAAATATGGTTCGGAAATTAAGGCTGGCAAGACTGGGACTGGAGCATGGCTCTCTCTCAATTAGTAGGGACAAGCTTTTGTAAAGCTCAGATCTACCGCCCTAACCACTTGGGGATCTTGCCGCATAATTACACGAAGTGTCAACAGAATGAATGTTTGAGCTCAGGGGCCGGAAGGATTTGATCATTTTCGCTACAAGGCAAAGTTCAAGTATCGAGATATCATGCGTGTCAGATGCTGATAGTACAAGGCTACAAAGACACCTTTCATTGGATTACTAGACTTAGATAAGAGCCATAAAGCCCATTCAGACTGAAAAGACGGTAATTTCACCACTATCCAACTCATCATGAAAGCTGCCTCCATCACTGCGCAGGAGGAAGAGCAGCCCTCCCCATCCCCCAAGACGAACCCGCCCACATCCACTCACTCACAGCCGTGACCTGGGTACCATTCTGGAAATAAACCCTCACATTCAACGCGTCGCCCTGGCCCCAATTAACGGCAGAAACCTGGCTGCCGGGGATACACGCATTGCTGAACCCACCATCATACCAGGTGTTGGAATCCCACGCCTTTTCCTTCAGTATATTATTCTTGTCCACGAAGTAGACCCGAAGCTGCCCACGACCGAAGTTCGTCGCAGCCATATCAGTGCGAGGGTAGGCAGTCGCCACCGAGAATTTGCCAGCGTACCAGCCCGTGCCGGAATCGTAGCATTTCTCTGCTAGGCTCAGGTCCTGGTTTTGGAGGTAGACACTGCTGGGTTTAGTGTTTTTTTATCAAATAGTATCAAATAGAAGGAACAACGTTGAAGATATGGATACGTACCGAATTCGAAGGGTCGGGGCGTCGAAAGCCGTACAGGCCAGGCCGGTGCCAGGGAGAGCTTGCCCTAGATTCGTCATTTCCTGCCACCCACTTTGGTCGCCTACGTTAAGTTAGTGTTACATTCCGTTTTCAGAGTTGAAACATGGTGACCCACTATCGTATCCATACTCCTGGACAGAGTTATCCGGCTTCTGCGCATAAACCCTCAACTGGGTAGTTCCCGTAAGGAAGCACGCAGCCAGCATCGAGTAAGGGGCAACCTTGAAGTTCTTCCCGCTGAGGGCCCCATCATACCAACCACGGCCGGAATCGTAGCAGGCTTCTTTGACAGTATTGCCTTGGCCAATGTAGTAGACCCGGATCTGTGAGGGTGAGGGTGAGTATGCTGGTAGGAAGGGTAGGTATGGAAAGCGCGTACGCGATTAAGGGCCTGCGAGGTTGCTACAAGAGGAGAACCGAGGACGGCCTGGGCGATGACATTCTGGTCCGTCCCGCCAGTCCATTGGCCCTCGTATTGGGACTCTCCGATGGCTCCATTGGTGTCTTGTGAGTAGACTCGGAGTCGGTTGTTGTCGTTTACGGCGGCGATTCCGCTGCCTAGGTTACATCAGCGGGTTCTTGAGTGTAGATATCTAGGCCTGGTTCACTCACGAAAGCGGATCTGGTTGGCTCCAACGACGGACATGTTGAGGCGATAGTAGTTGGTGGTGTTCCGATTTGTAGTCAAGTGTTGCGACTTGGTTGCTATGAGAAAGAAGAATATCCTAGGGTTCCCCAGAAACTGGGCTGGCTTTATAGTTTTCGAGCCGTCTCTCTTCCTAGCCCACCCCGCCCTTTCATGATATCAGAATCTGACCCAGCTGTTGCTCAATAGGGTAGGATGTCTTGAGATTCCTCATGACTTCTAAAGCTGAAAGAATATTCACTCAAACACCACTTTTCCGCCAGCCACGATTCACGAAAAGGACGGAATCGGGTTGGGTTGATGGGCTAGACCCAGCACAAACGAGTTCTCAACCCACCTTCAAGTAACTCCTCGCTTCGTTCTGCCAATTCTAAGGCTGCCTCTCCATTTCATCCTACCCAATACTGCCAAAACAAGAGCCACATTGATTCAGTGGCTGCTCACCTCGCTGAAGGGATTTCTGAAGCTGAAAAATAAACCTCTTGGCAATTCCTCAATATTATGCCAAGGATTATGACACGGATACGCCTATCAGCAGTGCAGGTGGGTTTCCCCGCATCCTTACAAGGCTGATACATCGGCGTGGTTCTTGCAGCCCCCATCAGCTAATCGGACTTGATGCAGATCCGTGGCTGGTCCAGACCCGCTTCAGGGCTTTATGGTCGGTTATCCCCTCCGCTCTGCTCGGTTGCTTGGACTCGCTGCAGGTTTCAGCCTACTCTAGTTGTGGAAAGCCTAGCCTGTTGGTCGAATTGGATTCTCGAGTTTTACAACCCACGCTTGGCTAGTACCAGGATAATCCCCCATGGAGAAATTCCGAGCGAATGGTGGAAGAGGCAGTACTTATACCAATGCTCATATCTCCTCGAGTTGTGGTATGGTTTTGCTCAATACATGAGAATCGCACTTGGTGCCCATACTCTTTCCAGTCAGACTGCCCCGAGTTACATATGATGCCTACTAAAGGGTCACAGATATTATCTATTCCCCTTGATAATATCATCAGCCTTCCTAGCCATGCTGTGACTAGTACTCTGTGTACGCTGAAACACCCACAACAAAGAAGAGACGGCTGGTGCGCTGTAGGTTTTCATAGCTAACTAAACTCCAAATGCTGCTTCGCCCACTCCTCCGCACTTAACACCTTCATCCCCATCTTCACATTCCACGCCTCTGCCAACTCCCACGCCACGCCCCTTCCCTCCCCAAACACAACCTGATACTTATACAGTCCATTCTCCGGATCCCTCTCCAGATCTTCCCTGGCCTCCTCCACCGTCCTCACCCCCTTCACAACCCTCTTTCCACTCAACCTCTCCACCAACTCCGCCAACCTCCCATACGAAATCGTATCCCCAGCAACATAAACCACCCTCCCATTATCAGTAAACAACCCCTCATACCCCAGTACAACCTCCGCCGTAATCCTTCCAATATCCCCCGGCGCCGTAACAGTCACCTCATTCTCCCACCCTCCTAATGCTGTAACAGCCCCCTTCCTCAAATCCACGACCCCAAACCATGGTTCAAATAGAAAACTCGTAAACATCCCAGTGGAAATAATGACCCATTTCGTCTTATTTTGTCCACGCAACAAGTCCCGCACATCGAGCTGCTCATCGAAGAGATCCTGTGCTGAGCCACGCCCGATTATATCGTAATCGACCCCGAATTGCCAGGGGATAAACCGGGGAGTATTTGCGGCGAGAACGGCACGGGCGAGTTTTAGTTGGGTTCCTGGGCCGGCGGAGAAACCGGTACAGCTGATTATTGTGTCGTAGTTGCGAAATGTGGAGGTTAGGGATGAGAGGGGTGAGAGGGAGATGTCGCCGGGGACGAGGGTGATGTTGAGATTGCGCAGGGTGGAGATTTCTTTTGCTTTGGTGGGGTGTGTGGATGTTATGGTGGTGGGGCGGAGGAGGACGGAGAGGGTGGTTTCTGGGCGACGGGGGTGGTGGGCGAGGGAGGTTAGGACGGAGGTGCCTAGTTCTCCGGCGCCGATGACGAGGATATTCTGGACTGACATGTTGGTATTTATTGGATGGTGGTGGTGTGGAGTGTGTTGGGTATACCGAGTTAGGGTTCTATAATGGGAAGGAGATCGGGTTTTATACTCCAACACTACGGGGGCAAAAATTGTCAGCACGGATTTAACGGGGGAATCAAGCCCTAAACGAATAGCATTATGACTTGGCAGTGGCCAATGTATCATCCCGATCTCCAGCAGAGGTAGTAGCTCGGAGACATTCCACCTCGGAGACTATTAGGGCTGATTCGTAAGCTATCCTAGAAACCCGATCTACGCCAAGAGTCTCTCCGTCCATCACTCTGTTGCTTCACTGTTCGGCCTCCAACGCTTCCATCCCAGATATCCCTCCTCCCCATCCGTGTAGAACGTCGGTCGATGGTACTTGGTCAGCGGACATCCCTTGAACAACCTCTCCGGTAGGTCCGGATTCGACGTGAAATACCGCCCAGACGCAGCCAAATTTATGCGTCCTAGTCCATCATTATCACGTTCCCTCCCAATTTCAACAGGAGAACATACCCTCCTCAATCAACAGCACAGCAGAAACAGCATCATACCTCCCCGCTCCAATCAAGGGTGCCGTCTTCAACACCCTCCGAAACGGCCATCTACCCCCCACCTCCCCCCATTCTCATCCTGACTTTTACCGGAGCCAAAAGGAGCACCCCTCTGGAGACCTCCAGAAAGCGCCCCTCACAACTCAACCAATCATACCTCCTCTCACATACGTCAACCCCCTCCCCTCCAACTCCGCACACGCCTTTCAAAAATGGCTCCCCGATGAGCATCATTGATCCTCTGCAAAACATGCCACGGCGCCAACCGGATCACCGTCCTGTTACTCCCAATAACATCCACAACCGCATCAACAACCTCTAACACGAACCGGATTCTGCCCTTGATGGACCCACCCTTTGCGTGCTCGGCGTCAGCGATTGGTTTCGGTGCCTTCAGGGATGAGGAGGGGGTGGTTTGGGAGGGACAGGCTCGCATGCGGGTCATGGGGGCCAAGACGACGCAGTGCGAGAAGAAGTTGAGGGAGGGGTCTGCAGGCCCCCATCCTTGTGGATATCAGCTACGCAAGAATCAATGAAACTTCTTCTTTACGTCCACACCTGTCTGCGAACCATGAACTTGGATAAATTAGTATAGTATTGATTCATTTGATTGTTTTAATCATCGTTCACATTCAAGGTGACTGGAAAGCCTGCGCTACGCCCACAATCCTCCTCCTCCTCCGCCGCCGCCGACTCATAAGCAAGCTTCGAGGACAACCGGATTTTGAGGGCGATGTTACTCATTTCGATGCCCTGGAGAGGGATGTTCGAAGTCAATCTATCGGGAAGATGTCACCCCAGGAGATCGAAGATTACGGGATGAGATTCCTCTTAGTGGAGCTTTGCGTAGGGTGAGGGTTTGAGGCGGTTGGATTATAAATAGATGGGTTAGAGTTGGGGTCTTCCGATTACACCATGACTAAAGGCTTCTATTCCTCGGGATGTGTACGATCTCACCAGACCCCACGGGCTTTGTGAATATCAGTAACCCCCATACCTGTAACCCAGAGCAATAAAAGAGACAGTATTTAGAGTGATGAGGCAGTAGCGCGAGTCCAGTGGTTCCAAATCATGTCCAAATGCAGTATTTTCGGATCACGGATCACAAATTACCCGATTAGGAACGAATTCAACACCAACCCAGCCGCAAGGAAAGAGGGTTAAGGAAATTAATAAGCTCTACTCAATATTACCAATACTCTCCCATAAAGCCATCCCACTCTCATTGGACGCACAATCCAACCATGCAAAAGACTGCAGAAACACCACCATCCCCTCCCAATCCCTAACCCAAGCACTTTTGCTGGAGGCGCTGATTGGGTCGATCCAGCGCCACTAGAATATCGCCAAGACTCTGAGCTCATGAACGATATGGAGTGGATGGCCAGAAACATGCCAGGTGGGATACATGAAAGGTTCTTTGTAAGGTGGCTAAATCCACGTCAGATCTGACAAATACTTCTCGGGCATCATTTCCGCCCGTCCTATGCATCATACCTTCTTCACCTTTGCACCTATAACTTGCACCTATATAATTGTCACAACCCCAACTCTTTCACTCCGTATCAACCGAATCATCCTTTCCAAATCCAATCAGTTCCAAACTCTTCCCTATCATTGCTATCATGTCCGCCCAGGTATACACCCTCACCCTCCCCTCCGAAGCCAAAATCTTCTACCGATCCGCCGGTCCCCCCTCCGCCCCCGTCCTCCTCCTCCTGCACGGCTTCCCCTCCTCCTCCCACCAATACCGGCACCTAATCCCCCTCCTCGCCACCAAATACCGCGTCCTCGCCCCCGACCTCCCGGGCTTCGGCTTCACCCAAGTCCCCAACACATACACCTACACCTTCGCCAACCTGACCAATACCATCTCCGAATTCCTCTCCGCCCTCTCCGTCACCAAATTCTCCCTCTACGTCTTCGACTACGGCGCCCCCACCGGCTACCGACTCGCCCTGAAGAACCCCTCCGCCATCACAGCAATAATAACCCAAAACGGCAACGCATACGAATCCGGCCTCGGCTCCTTCTGGGCCCAGATCCGCGAACTCTGGGCCAGCAACAACGATCCCACGATCCGAGCCAAACTAGCCAAAAACCTCCTCTCCCTCGAAGCAACTAAATGGCAGTATGAAGAGGGCACCAAACCCAACAAGGTCATTGCCCCCGAATCCTATACTCTGGATTATGCCCTCCTCCAGAGTCCTGGCCAGGATAAGGTGCAGCTAGATCTGTTCTGGGATTATAGGAATAATGTCGCCATGTACCCCGAATTTCAGAAGTATTTTGCTCAGTCTCAGGTGCCGTTGTTGGCGGTTTGGGGGAGGAATGATCAGATCTTTGTCCCGGCGGGGGCGGAGGCGTTTAAGAGGGATTTGCCGGGGGCGGAGGTGAGGTTGTTGGATGCGGGGCATTTTGCGGTGGAGACGGAGACGGAGGAAATTGGGGTCCTGGTCTTGGATTTTTTGGCAAAAAATGGGATCTAAGCTTTCGTTCTATCAGGGAAGTGTGGTTTGAGGGAGTAGTGTGTTTTCTGCCTGTGGCATTTGCCTATTTTGTTAGTAGGGCTAGGTGAGAATGTGATGTTGCTCGTATATCAAATTCATCATGGGTCGGTTTGGATGTAGTATCGTTCATCTTCTCTGGTAGTCTGGTCCTTTCTCTCTTGGGGAGTTTTAGCTATTAACTTAGTAGGACTGGGGAGTGTTACGTTGATCAATGGTAGTTCGTATATCAGATTCCATCATGGCTGGTCTGGAGGTAGTATTCTTCATCTTCTCTGGTAATGCTGGGCTTTCTGCCTGTGGACATTTTGGCTATTTGTTTACTCGGACTAGTATGACTGCTGATCAATGATATGCTTTGTGAACTGTTTCTGGGAAGAGTCTTGTATATCAGATCCACGGTGACTAGGTAGTATTCATGTCAATCATCATGGGTGGCAGCGACAATTCGTACCCTCCATGCCTGAGACCATGAACAGCCTGATACTACAAAGTACGTTGAGAGTCAATCCTTGTAGTCAGCAGTCTTGTTTGAAAGCCGCTCCGAGGCATCGCTCCCTGTCGATCGGCATCAGATCTTCCTAAACCAAGCCAGATCGACAGCCACGCCGTCCGTGTTTCATCTCCCGAATCCAACCTCAGGAATCAAGACCGTTTGCGGCACCTCGTGTCCAGTGTCTCCCCTCTTTGTCGGAATTTCTGGCCTACACTCCGATACTGTCAGGTGCACGCCCCAGGGACTGTGTCAGCTTAACCAGGAAAACATCCTTCAACCCAGCATTCTCACACCCCAAATTCTCCCAGCAAATTCACAAAGATATCATCCTCCATATAACAGCTTCGATGATGTCAAACTCGCTCAAATCGCTCTAATCAAGCGATTCTCCGTCTCCGTGCTAAATCCAATTCTCCGAAATCCACCCGAACCATGACGCCTCTGCCATGTTTTGGCTTCACTCCTCCCCTTCCGGCGCTGTCACGACGATCATTACCATTCACACCACTTGGCAACCGTGTCCACAGCCTATAACCAGCCTTGCCGTCGGGGCCGTGAGTTTCAGGCTAGCACTCCCCCTGCCGTGGCTGAAACCCTAATTGTATCCGGGTTCTTTGGAGCGAACGCATCATTTCCCTGTTATTACTTGGATTCAGGGCAGATAGTAGGTTGAGTTCCCCGCACAGGACCAGCATCGTTGCGATATAAGGTAATGACTTTCCCTTCTCCACGCTCCCTCGGCCAGTCGTCGGTGGTCTTCCTTCGCAGATCGTTATGAGCGAAGGCAGACTTTCTTTCTTGTCTCTGTCTGTCAAGACACGGGCGCAAATCCGTCTGCGTGTCTGCCAGTCGATGATCTTGGTGTCTGGCCTCAGCGGATGAACGGAGAATTTATCCAGTCGGTTTCTTTTTCTTCCTGCTGACGACACTGGCGGCAGCGATCTTCGAGCGGATTTTGCCTCTCCAGGAAATCGACAACTCTGTTCTCATAGCCAAGTTTTATCCCGGCGATCGACCCATTTCTGTATCGGAGTTGATCTCCCCTACAAATACCCTACATCTAGATCTCTGCCCTTGTGATACTACATAACGTCCATCCTCATCTTTCAAACCAGGAACCAAATCCACCCTCTGGAATACCTCCTTCTTTTAGCGAATACAAAATGCACCTCCCCACGCTCATTCTCACCGCCCTCATCACCACCGCCACCGCCATCCCCCAACTCATCCCTACTCCATCCTCATCCATAACACCCACACCCAGCTCAACACCCTGCTCAACACCCAGTTCAACACCAACACCAACACCAAGCTCAACCAATCAATACAAACTAGAAAAACGCGAATGGTGGCCCCAATTCGGCGGCGGACCATACTACTACCCCCCCTCCGGCGACGAACGAATCCACGTAGCGCGATTCCACCGTCGCCGTCTGCATTCAAAATATAACTCGAAATACAATACCGATCGATCGCATCGACACGCCTAGGGACAGACATCATGGGGTGGTTACTACGGGCCAGGGTTCTTCTTATGCTGCGGGTACGGCTAACCCCGGGATTTCGAGCATGGGGTGCTGGGAGGAAGTGGGTTTATGTTTGTGGGTTGGCGATGAGGGTTATTTAGCCTGTGTTGCGTTCCGTCCGCATCCTGGTGGTGGGACATGAAAAACAATCATTCTGATCCCTTGGAAGGGGATTTGAGAGAGGTCCGTTGACGGATCCTTGGAGGTCAATGTCTGATGAACTGAAATTATATTATGGCGCTGGTCGCGGATTGGATGGTGTGCTTTTATACTGTATATCTGGAATTTCCTATGTCTGGTTCTGTTTGTTATATATCCACTGTGTCTTTTTTTTTTTTGCTGTCGCTTGTGACAAGCACGATCCAAATGAATGAGATAATTCATAGCACACGTTCCTTGCTTTTCTTCGCAAAGAGTAATCCCTAGCATCTGCTCAACATTTAGATCGCCAGAAGCTAAGCAACAACCTCATCACCGGATCTAGCATTATCACCTCTTAAAGAGTTCGGTGGCTTGGAATCTCTCTTTCAACAAGATCCTAACCAAACCAATTAGGGTTACTGAGAGCATGTAAGATTTAAAGATAAAAAACTACAAATTTCAAGATATATGAGAGTGTCTGGCATTTTGGGCCCCATCGTCAGACAAATATATATTCCACATCTTCGAAGATATAATCTTCGCCCTTGTTTCGCCTACAACCATAATTTCTCCCAACTGATTATATCAGCCGCAGCAGTCACCATAAATCTTCTGACACGGGAGTTAAATGTGATATCCAGGACCATCTCGCCCAAATCATGAATCCTTGGTGTCGCTCGATTTCCATTGTTGACACGGAACGAGAGCCAATCGGATTATCTGCAGGTTCCGATGGAATGTCCTGATCCGGCATAGTGGCCTCGTGCTCCACTCTGTTCTTTTATTGGCTCTGGTGAGTTATGCGTATTGTGCGAGTCATCTTATAATATTATGCAAACATAAGTGAGTTATGTACTGTAGTCGCAAATTGAAGCATTTGATGCTCAACTTTCCAGAATCCTGAACTCCATTCAGAGTACCCAGTAGAATTTGAATCTCAATAATTCGTTAATGTATTAAATTGATAAAGAAGCATAGCTCTAACCCAACCCCTCTAACACCTCTAGTCATCTCTACATTTTTCCTAGCCAGATAAAAGATCCAGATCACTGCACGGCATAACTAACCTTCGAAACCCCCTTACTCCTCGAAATCTTCCTCACCGTCGTCTCCCCACAAAGATCCGTACTTTCAACATGCGTCCCCCCACACGGATACACCTCCGCCCCCACAATATTCACCACCCGAAACTTCTCCCCCTCCGCAACTCCCAGTAACCTTCGGTCAGGGATCAACCTTTCCAGCCCCCTCGCCCGAAAATCCTCTTCATCCCACCACTCAATCTCGACTGGCATCTTAGCCGCAACGTACTCATCTACCTTACTCTGGATGGGCGCTTTCCACTTCCCCTCGATCAGACCGCGGAACTCGCACTGCGCGAGATCGGGGAAGTGGGAGGCTTTGAGTTCGTCGAAGTCGGGGACCTGGTTCTCGAGGAGGTGACGGACGGCGGAGCCGACGACGTGCCCGGCTGTGTGGAGGCGGGAGTAGAGGAGGCGCTTTTGGATGTCGATTTCTTGGCGGATGGGGGTGGAGGTTCCAAGAGTGATACTTGAGTTGGGGTCGGAGAAGCGGCCGAGGTGGAGGACTTGGCCGTCGTGGTGGGCTTGGCCCATTCGGACGGCTGTGACGGTGAATTGGATACCGGGGGAGGTGGAGGTCATGGTCCCAGTGTCGGAGGGTTGGCCGCCGCCTTGGGGGTGGAAGATGGTTTGGTCTGTGATGATGATGTGGTCTTCATCGCTGCCCTGTTTGAAGAGGAGGCGGTTGGGCTCTGAGAGGGACGCGAAGGGGAGAATTGCTTGTACGGTGACGTCGTGCGAGTAGAGTTTGGCGTCGTGGTGGAAGGCGAGGTATGTGCGGGGGATTGCTGAATTGGACCCCATTGTGGAATTTGGTTTGTTCTTTTCTAATCAGGGCTGTCTTGCGCACTCTAAATTGATAGCAGGTGTTGTTGATATGTATAAAAAAGAGGCAAACTTGAAAGATATCGGCTGCTATATAAGGAAAAAAGAGTTGGTCAAAGGGCGTGCTTTCCCGTTTTTGGCAAATAATCGTTGATTGGGGGGATGAAAGAGTTGGAAAAAGTGCGGAATTTGATTGGGGGAAAGATCAAATTGATATCGGTGCGCCCTGCGACTCGGGAGGGATCGATCGACAATTAGCCAATCAGCCACCCAAGATGACCAACAACAGCAGAAGTTGATAAATCAGATTTACTGCCATTTTAAAAAAAAAGAAGATTCTAGAATATACAGGAACCCATTGGAAACTAGATGACGGTATCAAGAAGTCCATCGTTTCTGGATACAGTAAAAATCTAGACATCTTTTTCTAATGTATATTCTTTTATGCTTGGATATTGCTATATAATCATATTTTTATGCTCTAGTATTGCGTCATTCCTTGCCTGGTTGGTCGTGGTTGCGATCGTCAGGAGCACCCCACGGAGTAGGACATACCCTTCGAGGCTGTGGGAATTTGCAAATGTGTGGGAAAAGCTTCAAATTTGCACGATCGAGACGACGGAAAAGGCGAACAAAGGTCCCCTAGCAGCATCCCCAGCGGCCTCAAGTTGAGCCGCTAGCGACTCTGGGAGAGCCCCGAATGGGAGCTGTATTGGAGTATAATGCGAAAATCAATAAATCATCCAATGCAGACGCATCCGGGATGAGATTGTCAGTGCTGGATTCAAGGCCAACTCTGCTGGTCTACTTCCTGGATACGTATTTATGTTAATTTTACCCACCTTTTCTGGCCTTTCTGATTAAATCTGCTGCACGGGTTGCACACTGGGGGCTAGTTACGGTCACTGGCCAGAAGAAGGGAGTGAGTCCTGGGGGCCTGATGCAAGGGGCTTTCACTGGTATGTATGATGTCGGCTCCCTTGTGAGCTTCATTGCAGCCTTTTCTTCACTCGGGCTGATTGGTCGAGGCCGTTGTATCCTACTACTCTCCTGCGTCTTGTTATTACTTAGATCGTCGTGGACTGGTAGTTTACCACAGCGGATAATACTAGGTTCGCCATCGTGCGGGCCATTCTTATTGTCGCGTTCCCGTTTTTGAATTCGGTCCTCTGGGACCCTCCTATACTACGGTTAGGTGTGATAGCGGTCCTCGATCGCGGTGTTATATGCCCTTTTGGAAGCCCGAGTCCTGGTGTGATCATATGGGTCGATCGGAGTCTGGTGAGACTACCTAGGCATTCCGCCCCTCGGTGATATACCGGAGGATCGCCCTGATGCTCTCACAGCGTAGTTGAAGATCGAACGGTCCCGAAAGAGAAGCAATCGCAGTCATGCGGTATCCTAGAATTGCGGAGAGAGGAACATTTGCTTCCTGTGCGTGGGCTGTGAGACTTTACGTGCAGCGGAGGCGTGTTTGAGGAAGCCCAAGTGAAAGTTGGACTTTTATCCAGTCATCTCTCTTGAATAATCGCTCTGTCGTTCCCTGTACCGACGTTTGCCTACTTGTTTCGGACAATCCCTCTTCCTTTCGCAGACTATATCGGCCTACCATCAGATAAGGCTGTCGTTTCTGCTGCAGTGGACAATATCCGACGGAGTCGCAGGTCGATTCTCCCTGGCATGTGGCGGGGAATGAAAGATCAAGGTCAGCGCCTTTCATTATGCTGTTTTGGGAAAGATTCCATCGAAATGCAGAGAATACAAATGAAGAGCTCGCTGGTAAAAGCGGCGTTTCGACGAATCCTATCTCAAAGCAGCCTAAGAAAAACGCTGACCTTGACGGTGCATTCGCCGCCACACACCACAGACAATCGACCGGTAACTTTGAATCGAATGTTGCGACGGGTGTCATCTAGACTCCTTCTGCTGTGCTCCTGTGGTGAAAGATACAGTTTTTGGAAGTGCCCCTATGTCGACGAGTTGAATACGAAGCTGGGTTTCGTGGAAAACCACCAGCGACACCGTGAGAAGGTTCAAGAGTGCTTTGGGATTGCATTTGGTCCGACATGCTTATTGAGCGCTTTGTGTGGTTTAAATGCGTGCCTGCGGTGGATGGGTAGGCCATCTGCTTGGCGTTTGTTGCGGTCGGGTTGAAGGCAGACAAGAAAGCTAATCTGTCGCTGGAGGTGTACTTAATTTTCTGATTGATGACGCATTTGGAATGAGGCATGTGGTCGCGTAGGTATAATCTCCAGCCAGGATTTGTGAGTGTTGTCGGACAGCCTCTCATTGCGTACAGAGTACAGGCAAACGAGATTAACTCCTAGGAGGAAGTTAAAGCGGCCACCAACTGCCCTCATGAGGATTATCCGTGCCTCTCGGCGGGGGTTATGGAGGGTTTATCGAGAATAGGCGACGGTGTTCTTGTTATAGTGTCGCTTAGGGGTTGAACAGTATCGCTTGACAAATTTATCCTATCCGTGAGATTATGCAGTGTTTTATATGTCGCTTTGGGAGTGACTCGAAGAGCCGTTGCAGTGGGTTTATCTCATATTCCGATCGTTTACTTCTGTTGTTGTCGCTGGGGCAGATACATCTCCGGGGAAGATGAAAGGGATGAGAATGCCTGACGCAATGGGAAGGAAGGCATCATTATGGCGAAAGGACAGGAGGGTATCTCGATACTGTTGGGAGCTCGTTTGGTTAACAAGGCCAGTGATGGAGCTCATGTCGAGAACACAAGCCACTTTGGCTTCCCATGATGAGATGGAGAGGGGAAGGGAAGGGCGAAGGGAATATTGCTGAGACAACCAACATTCACTCGCGTGATCCGTCAAGATTGAAACAACGGCCTATTTTCAGCGTTGAGGGGAAGAGAGGAAAGACCACCAACATGGTAACGACAGACTGCCCCGACCAGAAGGGCTCCAGCTGACCCACAGTAAGTTTCGCTGAGCAAAACTGCATTTGCTATTCCAAAGAGAGGAACCCGGGCTCCTTTGTGATATCTGGAGCAGGGCACTTGCAGACGGAGACCTGCGAGGACCCGAACCCCTCCTTTACGGACTGAGTCAAGGCCCTGCCAGCGTCTCACCGTCTCTCGGCCGTGTTGACATCAAGTTGCAACTCTCCCCGGCGTGATCAAGTTTAGACCTCAGCAGGCCCGCAAAACGGACTGTTGGAGGGTTGCCTTGGAGGTCAATGAAAACGCTGGTTTGACGAAAGAATGACCCATCCCACCTGGGTCCCGTATATAAGAAAATGTGGCGACAGGGATGAAGACACTTGGTTTTTTGAGAAAGCGCGCGTTGCGTCGGAGAGGACGCAGCGTGAGGGGGCGGGGACTTGATGATGCCATCGGGGAGGAAGGGGATTGGTTTATAACAATTTCGATCTCCGACCGCGCCCATCGTCTCTTAAATCCCTCGTTCACCTCGCGAGCAGTGACGACGGTGACACCTCTGGCTTTTTGTTTTCCTTCGTCCCTTTTCTTTTTCTTTTTTCTTTTTTTTCTTTCTTGTTATTGCATTTGCTAGATGTCTCTCTTTTGCTATTTTCGTCTCATGATATGGCGCTAGTCTGTAAGAGGTTAGTGGTTGGTGCATTTCTCAGTTATCTGCACAGGGACCGTCAAGTTATGCTGGAACTTACTCAGCAGTGGCCCCCTGCATAAGAATCCCCAGCAAAATGGGAGCCTGGGGCAACAACAAAGGGCTAGGGCTAATCAGGTGATCGCCACTGCAACTGGAGCCCCTCGGATAAACGTAGAAATTATCCAGCCAATGAGCGGGGCTAGGCCAGATTCGTGCGGCGCGCGGCGACAATCTCGGGACTTTGTTACTTTGTTAGGCGGGAAACCCAGCCGATGCGACCCCACCCAAGCTGTCGCTCGCTCAGACCTCCTTCCTGGGTTCTGGAATGACAGGGTTCCAGTCCCGATCCGCCTCTGATACTGCACCTGATGCTTGCAGGCTCATCAACCTTGTCGTTGATGACCTTTTTGATAAGATTACTCGAGCTTGTTTTGCCAACGAACCACAAAGCGCCTCAGGGCCTAGGGGACTTGGACAGGCCGCAAACCCCGGAAATAATCGGGGTCGCTGGGGAAGACCAATAGTATCGCGGGCTGCGAGTGGTCACCGCTAATCAGAATAACCACGGTTCACACAGGTCACTTCCTGTTTTCCGAGGGGGAGTCCCTTTGTCAGGTACTTCTGCGTTGGGATCTTGGTTCTAGCTCCTTCCAGGGGCTGCAAGGCTGCAGGTATTGCGACATTTTCTGGGGATCTGTCGCACTTTAGTAATGAGAATTATGCAACTGCCAACAGGTGGGAATGAAAAAAGCAAACCCAACCTTTTTTCTCGCTTCCAGCAGGCTCTGTCTATGGCAAATCTAGCCGCTTCGGGCATATGATGGGATCGTGGAATCGAAACTTTGTCGCTTAGTGGCTTGGATGAGGTAATTTCATGTGGGGGTTGTTTTGGGTTTAATTGCTGGTCTTATTATTTTATTTTCGAATATTGTCATCCAACCATGATCGGACTTCTTCCCAGATCGCAGGGCCGTGGTGTCGTTGGAGTTACATGCAACGGGAGGAGGCGACGATGATATTAATTCGTTGTTGCGATGGATGGAATCAACTTTTTGTGGAAGGGTAGTGGCGAGACGCTCTAAAAAAGGAAACGTTCGCCTCTAGCGCCATGTCACTAGTACACGATAAGTTAATCAAAGTGTTGAGAACAAGACAAGATTGAAAAAAAAAAAAAAAAGAAAAAGCGGAAGGTAGACAGAGAAAGGCATGTGAACCCCCACCGCGGAGAGTTTGATAACGTTTATCGAGCTCCAGGCGGTTTTCCAAAGGTCCTTCTGCTCCTCACCTTCATTGCTTCTTTCCCATCCCCTCCCTCTTGCCCTGGTCTGTCTGTGAGGCAGCCAATGAGTTCGCCAGCCAATTCCCATCGCTTCTTCCCGCTGACGATATAAGTATCGAGTTCAAACAGTTCCTCCTCACCTTCCCCCAGACCCCCCCAAACCCCACCACTCCGTCCACCCGGTGGTTATAACGCATGCGTCCTCTCCGAGTCCTGCTGCGACTAATCGAACACCACTTGTATATCTAAACCATGTCCATCATTGACATAAGCAAAGATCTCTCCGCACTCTTCACTCAGCAGGTACACGCCTCCCCCGATGCCCTTGCTCTAGAGGACGACACCTCCAGCTACACCTATGCGGAGCTTGATAAGGAGGTGGAGGCTCTCTCCCAACGCCTGCGGTGCCATGGCGTGAGTCGAGACAGCTTGGTCGGAGTGCTTCTCCCACGAAGCGCTCATTATGTGATCGCTTGTCTCGCAGCCCTCCGTGCTGGGGGTGCTTTCCTCGTGCTGGAGCTCGCCTACCCTCCGGACCTCTTGGCGGATGTGATCGACGACGCCACCCCTGCAGTGGTAGTTACACACCAGCAGGAAGCTGGCAAAATCAAAGCGGGTGTCCCTGTTATCGCCCTCGATCAACCGGCAACCGAGGCCAATGGCCACACAAAAGAGCCGACACCCCTGCCGGCGGATGATGACCTCGACCGACTTGCCTTCGTGTCATATTCCTCTGGCACCACAGGTAAACCGAAGGGAATTGCAAACCCCCACCGGGCTCCCGTCCTCTCATATAACCTGCGATTCGGGGTTCAGGATCTCAAGCCTGGCGACCGAGTCGCGTGCAATGTTTTCTTCATTTGGGAAATCCTGCGGCCCCTTCTGCGGGGCGCCACCGTGGTGGCGGTTCCAGATGATGCCAGCTACGACCCGGCTTCACTTGTCGACCTGCTGTCCGCCAAGAAAATCACAGAAACTTTGATGACACCGACACTCCTCGCCACGGTCCTTGCCCGACACCCGCATATCGGCTCGCGTCTCCCGGAACTACGTACCCTGTGGCTCAACGGGGAGGTAGTCACAACGGACCTGGCGCGTCGGGCTAGCAAGGCCCTTCCCAATACCCGTCTCCTGAACTGCTACAGCGCCTGTGAAACGCACGAGATCGCGTGTGGCGACATCCGTGAGATTCTTGACGAAGAAGCGGTGTACTGTCCGGTCGGTCCTGTTCTGGACCCCGAACGCGCATATATTCTCACTGAGAGCGGTGAAAAGGTGGAAGAAGGCGCTAGTGGAGAGCTGTTCGTAGGTGGGCCCTTGCTGGCTCGGGGATACATCAATCGCCCCGAAACTACGGCCAAGGCGTTCACGCCTGATCCCTTCGCAAAGAAGGCTGGTGCGCTCATGTACCGAACGGGCGATCTCGCGCGTATGCTCCCGTCCGGATTACTGGAGATTACTGGTCGCGTTGGGGCCATGATCAAGCTACGTGGTTATTCCGTTGTACCGGGTAAGGTGGAGAATGATATTGTCAAGCACCTGGCAATCAGACAATGCGCCGTGGTTGCCCATGGGGATGGCCTGGAGAGACAGCTAGTCGCGTATATCGTCCACGACAAAGAGTCGTCTGATGAGCGACCTGTCGTGGAGGTGAATGAATCTGGCCATAGTCCGGCGGCGCGGCGCGCTCTCTCGCCGTTCCTGGCACAATATATGATCCCCGCCCTCTGGGTTGAAATGGAGGAGCTCCCAACCCATGAGGTTTCAGGCAAGATCGATATGAAGCGTCTTCCCGAGCCGCAAAGTGCTACGCCCCAGGTCAATGGTAATGGCCACAAGGCGGAGAAAGACGGTGACCCGATCAAAGTCGATGATATCGCGGTAATGTGGGCGGCCGCCCTCAAGGTTCCTCGCGCCGTGATCAAGCCTGAAGACAACTTTTTCGATCTGGGAGGCCACTCGCTTTCGATCGCGGATCTTTCATCCAGGCTGTCGCGGAAATTCGGATTCCGTGTTCCGATCGCCCGTCTCGCAGACAATTCCACGCTCGCAGGTCATTTGCAAACCGTGCGTGCTGTGAGGGACGGCCATACCGCAGCGGTGCAGGCAGACCTACCCGCCGTCCTGCGTGCGGATGCCACACTTGACGACGACATCCGTCCCTCAAATGCAACAATTTGCTCCATCAAAGATGCCAAGACTGTGCTGTTGACTGGTGTAACTGGATTCTTGGGTGCCTTCCTCCTAAGAGATCTGGTCGAAAACACCGAGGCACGTATTATTTGTCTGGTGCGTTTCACAGAACCAGAGGATGACGACCAGCCCGGCGGTGTTGCGAGAATCCGCCGCAACCTGCTTGACCTTGGGCTTTGGGACGATTCAATCATGGAGCGAGTGGAGATTCTCCCTGGCAACCTTTCCCGCAATCGCTTCGGTTTGTCGCCAGAGGCTTTCGACGAGCTGGCCGGTCGGATCGAGGTTATTGTCCACGCTGCTGCCACAGTTAATCTTGTATACCCATACGCGGCTCTGCGAGGTCCGAATGTTGGGGGAACACGGGAGATCCTCCGATTGGCGTGTAAGGGTGGCGCAACCGTCCAATACGTGTCCACCAACGGAGTGCTCCCAGTGTCCCCGGAGAGCGGCTGGCCTGAAGACACCATGCTGGACGTGGAGCACGTACCAACGAAGCTGATGGACGGGTATGGCCAAACTAAGTGGGTTGCTGAGCAACTCGTTCTGGAAGCCGGTCGTCGGGGACTGCCCGTGAAAGTCCACCGTGCGGGCACAATCAGTGGTCATAGTCTGACAGGTGCCGCCAATGCTTGGGATCTGCTGACGGCCTTGTTCGTGGAATCGGTCAAAATCGGCCATTATCCCAACGTGGAAGGCTGGCGCGCGGAGATGACCCCAGTAGACTTCGTCAGCAAGTCTATCCTCCATCTCGCAAACCAGACGCAGGAGGGTCAGACGGTTTTCCATCTCGGGGACCCCAGGCCCGTCGACACACGATCGGTTTTCGAGGACCTAACGTTGCTCGGATACCCGACCAAGCCCCTTGAATGGGAGGAGTGGGTAGCACTGTGGACCGAGAAACGAGGTTCCGTTAAGGGTGGTGACGGCGCATTCACGGTAGACATCCTTCGCAGTGGTATGCCTAGCGTGGAATTCCTCCGCGATATTGTTGTTCTTAACAACGCCGCTACTCGTCCCTTCCGCGCGGTCGTTGAACGGCCCAAGGTCGATCGATTCTTGTTGGAGACGTATACCCGCCATTGGTTCGCACGAGGTTGGCTTCCTCGACCTCCGTCACGACAGCAGGCTGTTGATGACGCCCCGAAACCGATCAGGAGAGGGGCCTTCAGCGGGAAAGTGGCGATCGTCACGGGCGCATCGTCTGGAATTGGCGCTGCGGTCGTGAAGGCCCTGGCCCGGGAAGGATGCCATGTTGCGATGGCCGCTCGACGCGTCGAAGCACTCGAAACCCTCAAGTCGAACATCTCGGGTGGCGAGGGAAAGCTCCTCATCCAGAAGACCGATGTGACGGACCGAACGCAGGTCGAAAATCTCATTAAGGCCGCGAGCGACGAGCTCGGCCCTGTTGACTTCCTCATCTCGTGTGCCGGCGTCATGTATTTCACAATGATGGCTAATGTCCAGACTGAGGAGTGGGAGCGCACTGTGGATGTGAACTGTAAGGGTCTGCTTCACTGCTTGTCGTCCACCGTCCCTGGAATGCTTTCACGCGGTAGTGGCCACATCGTTGCTATCTCGTCCGACGCGGGACGCAAAGTCTTCCCTGGTCTGGGCGTTTACTCCGCTAGTAAGTTCTTCGTCGAAGCCACGCTGCAGTCCCTTCGTCTCGAGACGGCTGGAACTGGTCTGCGCGTGACGAGCATCCAGCCCGGAAATACCGCGACCGAGCTGCTTGGGATGTCAACCGACGCGGAGGCGATCAAGAAATACGGAGAGCCGACGGGTGCCCAAATCCTTGACCCGGAGGATGTCGCGAACTCGATCGTCTATGCCCTTCGTCAACCTGCCCATGTTTCGGTTAACGAGGTGCTGATCGAGCCCCGGGACGAGCCGATTTAAGCCATTCTTCTTTCTTCTTATCTTTGTTTTGTCAGCGTACCTAATGAATGTCTTGTGGAACTTTGTCTTTACCCTGTTGCATGTCTAGACTTTGTCTAGTCTTTAGAGTACCGCGTCAAGTTCCAGAATATTCCTGAATGAATAGACACGTGCCTGATTAATCCTTTTGGCTGCATTATCCCCGCACACGTAGTTTAGGCAGGGATCCCCTAGCCTATCAAATCCGAGCAGAGCACCATGTGCACAAGTAGCCTTGATGATAGGTTCGTCCGCCCCCTCCAAGGGAAGATAAGGCAGGAGGCAGCTGCGCCCGAAACAGCAGTACGTACTTTGTTTATAACCTTTCATCCAAGTTTTCTCCACAAGAGCCAAGCTTGTCGCCGGAAACCATTGTTCAGTCCAACGTTGGAGGAGTTTAACTCACCATGGGCTCGACCTTCTACTGCTACCTCCACGCCACCCGCAACACCGAAAAACGAGGCACAGACAGCACATTCGTCGCCAAGGACGCAAAGACCAAAAAAGTGCATTATGTCCTGCACTGCTTCCGGCCAGAAGAGGGCCAAATGGCGACCGCGACACTATACCGATACTCGCTCTTTGGGCCGGTGTGTATAACCACTTCCCTCACCCCCATTAAGGTAACAGACCCAACGGAAGACGGCTGGATCGGTCGGCGCCTCACCCACCGCGTCTCTGAGGGTCCCACGATCGATGAAAAACCAGACGGTGGCGCCTGGGCGCCTAGACGGTTCTCGTACCGCAACAAGCAATATCTCTGGGTCGGCCACAAGTTGTTCGAGAGCGATCTGAGCAAAAAATCCGCGAAGCGCGCCAAAGACCAAGCGACCGGTTCGGCGCTGGTTCGTACCAATTTGCCCTTCTGGACGGGGTTTTTCTGCAGTCGGTACAATGAAATTCGTATCGAAGCTGGGTTGGACCAGACGCTCATTGATCTGGTTATGGCGAGTTCGCTGATCTCGATGATGGTTTGTGTTCATGGGCCGTAGGTCGGTCGCGTCGTCCCGGGTACTGCTCTTTAATAATAAATAAAGAGTATCCGACCGACTTCCCCCCACAAAATAAGGGGGGAGGAATGCGGGGTGTTGATGGCAAACGAGGGAAGCGGGAGGGAGGGAAACGGCGCGGCACCTAGCGATCACCTCATCATTGGGTGCTCTTCTGTCATCCGGTCAGCCAATGAACATGCCGTTTTTTAGACGGTTTCTCACCGCGAAGGATGGGGATGGATGAAGATTATCGGGCATTCGTTATGGTCAAGGATTATGGAGGGTACTGTCATTGATTGCACCTTTGGTTGTTAGCATGACGTGCTAGAGCTGGACAGGGGTGTTCTATGCATTTTCCACTTCTCACCTACAACGAAATTGGCCGATGTCTGATGATGAAAATGACACCGCTCGGATGACGTGAATCTTCACCCATTCCTTACGGTTGGGCCTGGGGTAGCTTTGATCCATCCGCAGCTTGGGTTCTTTTCCTTCGTCCGCGCTGCTGGACATCGGTTGGGCTTCGCGATTACAACCGTTGGAGGGTGGATGTCATTTCGGCAGTTGGACGGGCGTTCATGCGATAAAGGAGGGAAATAAATCAGGGTTCTGAGATGAATTATCGAAAGGAGAGGATAGAATCTGAAGGGAGCAGGTGGAGAGAGAAAGAGAAGGGAGAGTAAAGTATGGGAGAAGGAGAAAGTCAACAGACGAAAAGAATAATTCACTGACCATCATGTGACTGGCTACAACAACTTTGAATATCATCAGGCAGGGGAAGGATAAACAAACAGACCATCAGGTGAAACACTTCCTGTATCACATAACTCGTAATCTACATTGCCGGGAGTTGGCTGGAAAGGTACAACTCTACCGTCTGCCGGCCCGACTCGCGAGCAGCACCCAGAGCTTCCACGATCATTGTTTGATCAAATCCCCGGTTAGGCTCCAGCAGAAGCTTCACGATGTCCACATGTCCATTTTCAGCCGCCAACATCAGTGCGGTCTGTTGGGATGTGTTCCGCAGCGGCACCAAGATATTGGAATCCTCCAGCAGAGCCTGTACACAATCTGCATTCCCGCAACTTGCTGCCCACATCAAAGCAGTGGAGTTATCGGCGTCCCCCTGATTCCTATGCACTTCACCCCGTGCAAGAAGTAGTCGGACGATAGACAAATTGCCTACAGTCGCTGCTCTTATTAGAGGGCTTCTGCTCGACGTGTCTGAGAGATTCGTATCGATATAGGGATGCGCCAGCAACAACTTTGTTACCTCCTCGTATCCCGCCGTGGCGACCAGACAAAGAATGGAGCCGCCGCCCTCAAACATTTCGGAGTCTTCATGAAGGATGTTTACTTCAATACCTGGGTACTCTAGCAGCGCTCTTGTTGCCTCTAGATTGTCCATTACGGCCGCCGCAGTCAACGCAGTCGAGCCCCCCTTACCCCTCAGGTTCACTTGAATGCCCGTCTGTGCCAGCAACAATCGTACGATCGACCCTTGCCCTCCTTTAGCTGCGCACATGAGCGCCGTACTTTCGTCACTACATAGGGCATTGAAATCGATGCCTGGCAGATGAAGAACCTTCTGTACAATGGCCTCGTTGCCGCCTTTCACAGCATGTACCAGGATAGTGTGACCCTCCTCGTCCAATGAATGGATATCAAACTTGGGGTTCGCGAGGAGCATATCGACCATGCTCTCCTTCCCGGTGAGCATCGCGAGGGCCAGCATGCCTGAGTCCTTGTTATAGGGGTCGCGACATCCGAAATCAATGCTTTCATGCTCGAGAAGCGCCTTAACTATGTTATCGTGCCTTCTCCACACTGCAAGAGCCAGTGCTGTCCTCCCATCGGTTGTTTTGGCATTTACATCGATTGTTTGCTCCAGCAGCAACTGAACGATACTTTCGTGACCCGCGGCCGCGGCACATAGGATAGGGGTGTCATCATTGTCGGTGCGAGCGTCTGGATCCACCCCTAGGCTCAGAAGATACCGGAAGACTGCCTCATGGCCGGCGGTAGCTGCGTGGTGCAAGGCGGATTCTCCATTCCCCTTATCCCTTGAGTCGGGATTAATACCGCGGTCAACTAGAAATCTCAGAGCATCAACATGTCCTCCAAATGCTGCAGCAAGAACTGGAGGGCCGAACCACCCTGCATTCTTATTAAACCTAATATCCGCAGCTAACTCGATTAAGTGTTCCATATCCGCCACGCGACCCAAAGCTGCAGCAACAGCAAGGACGTTATGGTGACGGTCCTGTTCCTGGAACTTATGCTCATCCTTCCACGGCTCCGTGCGGGCCAGGTGCGCGAGCGGCTCGTATACTTGCGTGAAGCCTACCACTGCGAATATCGTACCATGTGTGTATGTGGCCCGCAGTGCCCGAGTATCGGAGTATCGGTCATTGAGGATATCAACGGCCGCGTCCACCGTCCGGATGATGGTGTCAATCATCGGATAAGAGATTCTTCCCTGTTCGCGCAGGACCTGTTCTGCCAACAGTCGCCTGCACAGCTGCGCCGTTCCGGGGGTCGGCGTGTACCATCCCAGTGGCAGCATATCGGGGTCCAGTCTGTACTTCAGCTCGCAGAGGAACCAAGTTATCACGGCGCGGTCGAATCGCTCTATACGGAGGTTAACGATTTCATCCACTTTTATTCTGGCAGAAGTGGACTGAAGACGTACGACAGATCAGTCGCAGCCCCATAAACTGGCGTGTGTCCTCTCGAATATCGCCCCATTCATATCCCCGCCATGATAGCCAACACAAAATCTCGTGGATAACTTCGAAAGGGAGGGTTGCGAGTCCCATATTTGGAACCGTCTGCGTGGTATCCAGCCGAAGATGGACAAATCCCTTTCTGCCCCTAGAATAAAAATACTTCTTTAGTTTCAAGCTCGAGTTCCGGCAACTTCTTTATTCCGCTAAATACAAGCACCATGGTGGCATATTTTTGGACGCACCTACTAATGTTTCCTGAATATTTTGTTCGGACACGACTCCCGAAGTTGCTAAAGAAAGGAGGATCTCGAGGGGCGTGAATGCGCTGAGCAAAATTCTGTACGGTGCGTCCAAATTCACTCAGCAGGTCAAGGGGTCACCTGCTACACACTACAATCGCTCGTATGGACTCGGAACCGGAATGTGTGAAGAGAGAAATAACGCAGACGGGAGATTAATTGAAGCTATTGTACAGATGAAGAAAAAATGGGGTATTCTGAGTGGAGAGATAGTCACCGCTGGTAAAACACACAAAAGGAAGGAACGTGAATAGAGAGGGAAGTCGCGTCTCCCACTGCCCATTCACCTCCAACAACACTACCGTTACTTACTCTCAGGGACGAGTTCACCCAAAATATCCTCCAAATGCCGCCCGAGGGTATAGTGCGTCTCACCCTCATACTCCCGATACACACAATGCGGCAATCGATCAACCATATACCGTATCATCTGCACCGGCGCATTCCCATCCTTCTCCCCATGCCAAACCATAACATTCTCATACCCAACATCCTCAAGCCTAAACCCCCAGTCCTGCGTAAGCAGCCTCGCCTCCTGCACCGCCGCCGCAGAACCCTGCGCAAACGCCTCAAACATAATCGCCAACAATTTCATCCGCTGCACCTCAATCGGCTCCGAATGCACAGCGCCCTCCCCACTCTGCTTCGCAATCCAGGCATCAAGCCACCTCGTCACAGGTCCAGTGGTAACACACCACCGCGCCGTCCCAACCAACCCATCCATAATGCCCTCGAACGTATTCGGGGTACAGGTCGCTAATAGAGCCGACATCCGCCGTGTTAACGACATATGCCCCCTCCCCGCACTCCAGGGTGGTGCTCCCGCCATAACCCCGACAGCGGACATCATTCCGCGCGGTAGGGCATACGCACAAGCCAGCGCATACGGACCACCGCCAGAACCCCCCATTACGGCAAATCGGGATAGGTTGAGGTGGTCTGCTAGGGCGCGCATATCGGATGGCCAGTCCGTGATGCGCCGGTTGAGTTGGAAGGTGGATAGGCCGTACCCTGGGCGATCGGGGGCGATGATGCGCAGCCCGCGCCTTCGGGCGATATCTTCGATGGACCAGGCCTCGAGGCGTGAGGAGGGGTAACCATGGAAATAGAGTAGTGGGAAACCGGTTGGGGAACCGTATTCTCCGAAGCCGAGGATGCGGCCGTCGCGAAGGGAGAGGGTTTGGCTCCGCTGTGGTGCTGTCTTGGCGTCGAGGGGCGCTGTGGCGGGCGGGATGGCGTTGGATGATGGTATGGGGAGGCGTAACCGCGGAGGTAGCCTCATTTTGTAGGTAGGAAGTAGACGAGCCGATTGAGTATGTCAATTTGATGCCCAGTCTGAGAATCGGGGAAACTGAAGATAGGTTGGAGCTGCTTTGAGGAGGATGACGCTTGTGTCCGTGATAGGTAGGGGTGCCTGATTACTAAGGAAAGTAGATCATGAATGGGTGAACCCACGCAACTTAGTTGTAATTATGATAGGATAAAAGATTGAAAGTCCTTAATATAAATTGACAAAGTGGACAAGGACTCGACGGGTTTAACTTAACGTGAACTATTAAGGAACGATTCAAGTTTGGTGGGCGTTGTGCAGATTCTTGATGTTTTGCTGGCAGTTGCCCAGATGCTCCCAATTTGGGCACGTCGAGCGCCGCTGCGCCTCTCCTGTAATATCTCCACTATGCGAAATCCAAGTCCCTATTTTTACTTCGTCTTCAACAACTTTTTCCTTTTACTGTCGACTCCATAAATTATTGGGATTTTTCTTCTTCCCTTTACCATTTCATTTTATTTCTTGAGCAAATATCAATACGAATCAAGGAATTATACCTCTGTCCCATTGGGAGAAAAATATATAGATGGATACTGGGATATATTTGTCGGTACCTTCGCAAGATTCTTGGACCTTCAAGAAGAGGAGAAATCCTATTTTACTGGAGAATTATCATGAACATGAATGATAGTGCCTCAGGTACAATTTTGGGACTATTCCCTGGCACTATGCCTTCCAATTATCCCCGAAGAAGACTCGACAATCGCGTAATATAACATCCGGACACTCCAACGCCGCGAAATGACCACCCCGATCATACTCTGTTTACCCTGCGTTAGCTCGCATCCAAATCTGTAATATCGGAAGACTATACCGTTATAGAAGATCAAATTCCCCGTCAACTCAGCAGACCGCTTATTCCCCGGCCGACTATCATAGAAGAATGAAGTATACCCCAAAGGAACCTTGACCTTATTCTCCTCCCTCATAAACATCCGCGCAAACTCCGCATGCTTCACATTCTCATAGTACGGCAGCATAGAGGGCATAATACACCCACTGAAATAATAAATCGTGACCTGGGTGAGAATAGCCTGGTCCCACTCTGCATCCGTCCAGCGCTCAGGGTCAACGAGCTCATGGTACTTCTCTCCAACCCAGGACAAGATACCGACGGGATTATCCGCGAGCGCGAATCCGATTGTATGGGGGCGTGTGCGCATACACACCGCGTACCCGAGGTGGTCGTCGAGCCAAGCCTGTGATCGCTGGCATCTCTGCTTCTCGGCCTCAGTTTCGGGGATGAAGTCGTCGTTTGGTGGGGAGAAGTTTAAATGGACGCCGCGGCAGGCGGGGTATTTTGATCCGAGTTCGCGGGCGATGAAGGAGCCCCAGTCTCCGGCTTGGACGACGTAGGCGGCGTACCCTAGGCCGGTCATTAGGTGGTCGAGGACACGGGCGGTGTCCTGTAATGTCCAGCCGCGACGGGGAGGGTTTGATGACCAGCTGAAGCCGGGGAGGCTGGGGACAATGACGTGGAATGCGGGGTCATTGGCGGATTCGGGGGCGACGAGCTGGTCAACCACCCTGTCGAACTCGTAGAATGACCCTGGCCATCCGTGAACGAGCAGGATTGGAATGGCGTCTCTTCGTTCGGACTTCGTGTGCGTGAAATGGATGTTGAGGGTCGTTCCTTCGTCGGGAATGTTAGCGAGATAGTGCTCGTGGCGATTGAGATGCGCTTGAGTAGTGGTCCAGTCGAAGTCGTTCAGCCATTTCTGATATAGTCGGTGAAACCACTCTAGGGGTGGGCCTACAGCATGGTTGTATCTAGTAGTTAGATGCACACTTCGAGACTGCGTCGCATGCCAAGGGGGATCATACCATAGTTGTCTCCGGCGTTGGGGACAATAGGCTCGGATGGAAGACGGGTGTCGCGCAACTTTCGCTGCAGGCGCTGAACTTCTTCCTCAGACACATCGACTTTGTACGGAGAGACCCGAATATCCGACATGATGCCGCTGTTATCTTCCGGGTGTACTGAGTTCCTGTATTTGTCCAAGTTCATCCGTTGGACCGCGCAGCATCTTTTATCTGTTGGTTCAATTCGGGATGCCCCTCGGCGCTGCTTTCCCCGCATTTACTCCACAGCCAATCACCACGCAAAACGAGATCCGGTGAGTCACGAGTAGGACGACAAGCTTCGCGAGGCCCGAAGCAATGGCCGAAAGACCAAAAATGACGGGTGGTGGAGCCCGACTCCACTTGGAAAAATGAGGTACAGCCAAACGCTGTGCTTAGCGAAAACATGAGCGGAGTACTGGTAGTGTGTGGCAATGCAGCGAAGCCATATCAAAGCATCCACACTACGATATTAAACATTCATACCATTGACGTCAGAGGAGAAATCGAGAAGACAGTTGGCCTGCTAGTTCAAGTGGCTCTGCTCTTGAGTTGATCTCCTCAACATAACACACAACCAGAAGGCCCGGAAGCGCAACATTGAAAATGGCTCTCCAAGGACAAAATATTTTAATAGTAAGAATCGCCGAGCACACTGACAACACAGCACTTTCCTTAACAGACGAATACAGACGGGGGCATCGATGGGCATAGGAGAAGCGATAGCCTGGAAAGCCGCAGCGGAAGGAGCGAACCTCATCCTTTTTGCAAGATCGACAGTAAGGCCGGCAAAAGTCGCCTCTAGATACGTGTAAAAAGTCTAATCACTGCCACAGGATAAGCTTAAACAAATTACGAGTGATATCCGAGCAAGGTATCCCTCGTTACAGGTCGTGTTTCGGCCAGTTGACCTCCAAAGCTACGATGCCGTCGAGTCGGCGGTGCAGGAAACCGCGAGAGACCTCGGTGACATTGACGTACTGATAAACAATGTAAGAAAACCCCTTCCTTTTACCACCATAAACATCAAAAGCTCGTCCCTACTAACCAAAGAAAAGGCCGGACTAGCTCTCGGGGCACCCGCCGCTTTCCCAGACCTCAAAGTCTCCGACATCGTGACCATGAACGGGACCAACATCAATGGACTCATGTTCACTACACATGCTGTTTTGAATGCGTGCATGATGCGCCGCAAGGCAGGAACAATCCTCAATATCACCTCCATTACGGGGCTGGAGGTGCCTCCATTTCCGGGGGAGGCCGTCTACCACGCGAACAAAGCGGCCCAGGAAGCGTTCACCAATGCGTTACGGAATGAGCTGGGTGGGACGAATATTCGGGTTCTTGCGTTGCGTCCGGGATGTGTGTCGACCAATTTCCATTCGCTGCGTGTTGGCCATGATAAGGAGATGTTTGATAACTTCTTTGAAGGGTATAGGTGAGTTTCTTTCCTTTCACTCCGATCGCTCGCACGGGTGTGGCCGTCTTTGGATCTATTAGTGCTGAAACGTCGCGCAGACCGTTGATACCGGATGATATTGCCCGGGCTGCCATTTTTATGATAAGCCAACCCTTGAATGTGTCGGTGAAGGCTATGGATGTTGTACCTTCAGGTAAGCTGATCTCGACTGCGGAGCCATTGGACCGCTACTAACGTCATTATAGCGCAGAGGTCCATAAATGTGTTTGATCGATCCTGGAATGAAAGAAATGCCTGAACCAAATCATACGAAAAGTGGGAGTGTGTCAGTAAATGATAGATTGAAGCACAAAGACTAGAATTCTTGAGTAACCTGGCACTTTGCCTTCGAGAAATCTTCATTTTGAGCCGAATGATGGTAGTTTTACTTTCTCTCAGTGTCTTATAATCTTTCATAAAATGATCTTTAGAATTAATGGGAGTATCCAGCGTAACTATCTTTTAATTTGGCAGGTGGAATGCGAGCTTTTTATCTACAATTGATTGACTCAAGTCTCGGATCAACGCGCACGGCGATATGGAGTCTTTAACGAACCAAACCAAGATGATGACACTTCTTAAAACCCCTATATATTATGATAGAACCTCAATATAATAATATGATCTTACTAGAACCCATGATCCAAGGGGTAGTGCATTGTTGCTGCGGGATTCATATAATTTCCGTAGCGCAGAAAGAAGTATCTCCAAATATCAAGCACACCAAACGACAAGGAGGCAGGAAGTGTGCAATCGCCAACGATAACCCTCGGGTGGTTCAAGATCAACAGGTCGGAGCACTTCCCCTCCCCTTCGATATCTGCCGCCGAACATACGCATCATGAGGATACCGAGCAAACAACAGCCCAAGCGCCAAGGTAAGCACAACCCCCAACCCCAGAAAACCCGCCGTGACCCCAAACCCGATCGCATGTCGCGGTACATCCCAAGCCGGCCAGATTCTGCTCCCGTAAACCGAACTCAGATTCCCCAGCGCATTGACCAGGGCGAACGCCACCGCACGCTTCTCCCTCGGCCACTGGATCGTGTTCCCCGTCCAGGTAAGCACCATCGGCAACGCGGACCAGATCCCAGCGGCCATGAAGCAGAGCATCACATATCTGACTGTGGAGTTTAGGCAGATGGCTGCGACGATGGAGGCCACGAGCCCGAGAGCAGAGCAGGTGGCGATGTGGTACTTTCGCTCCTCGAAGTAGTCTGATGAGATACTCGCTCCGATGCAGAAGACCAGTGCGACCATGTAGATGGGCACGGTCATGTACTGGGCGGTGACGGAACTGTAGCCAAGGGTTTTCGTCAGGGTTGGTAGGTAGTATGATATTGTGCCGGCGCCGACGACCATGCTGTAGACGAGGACTAGGCCCCAGACTCGCCAGTCGGATATTGCCATGAGGAATGCCCTTCGCGGACTCGTGGCGTGGGCTTGATCGGGATCGGCTGCCATGTCGCCTTGGCCGTCGTAGCGGAGGCGTTCGACCAGGAGTCTCCTTTCGGACTCGGAGAATCCTGGACAGTGAATAATTAGAGCCACAGATCAGCTACGGGGGAGTGGGATGACTGGTCATACCTTTGGTGTTTTCGGGAAAGTCGAAGAGGAAGACATAAGCACCAAGAGCCACACAGATCGTGCAAAGGCCCTCGATGATAAAGAGCCATCGCCAGCCTTCCAAGCCTGCCACTCCATCGAGACCATCCGTAATGGCCCCCGCGAGAAGCCCCCCGAAGGCCCCAGACGCCACCGCTGCAGACCAGTATACTGCGAATCGACGAGCTTGCTCTGCCTTTGTGTACCAAGACGACATGAGGAACAACACTCCGGGGGCGAACCCAGCTTCGACACATCCGAGGATGAAGCGAAGAGCCATGAGACCGGCGAAGCTTTTGACGGCCGCCATCATACAGCACAGCGAGCCCCAGACGAGGATAATAGAGGGGAGGAAAATGGATGGCTTGCTGCGGGAGAGCAGGAGGTTCGATGGCACTTCGAAGAGCACGTATCCGAAAAAGAAGATAGACAATGCCCAATCGTAGTCTGAGGCTGACATTCTGAGATCGTCCCCTAGGCCGGCTAGCTGGGCATTCCCGATATTGGTCTGTTTGCCTGTCAGTACCGCGTTCCAATATCTTAGTTGATGAGGTTGAGGGAAAGGGACATACCCTATCTAGGTAGTTGAAGATGTACATGACCCAAATACACGGCATGAGCTGTCTGTCAACCCTGCGTACCAGACGAGTTTCCTCTTTGGTACCAGGAACGTAGACATATTCCATCCTGACGTCCTCCGTTTTTTCGTTAGAGACTTTTTCTGTGCCCTTCTCCTGCGACGGGGACATTGTGTCGGTTGTAGCCATAGAGTAAGAAGTCAAATGTCGAGAGCATGAGACCTATTGACCCGGAGAAACCATTTCCATAGGTTCCGGCAGTAAGGGATAAATATACCCAGCTCGATACTGGCGACGAGTCCCCCATCCCCCTTGCCCCGAGATTTATCAATTTGTGGGGAGGGCGCATCCGGGGTTGATCCACCGAACAAGCCTATCGCAGCACGAAGCGAAACTCGAAGCGAGGAAATCCCGCCCCCCTCCAAATTCTCGAGATCTCCCTTTCCAACCTTGGAAGTACACACCACCATACATAAACACCATCTATACTCCTAGATGGTACATACATACATACCCCAGCTCAAAGTACCTAGGTAGACACCAACAATGACGCCCTCACCCCCTACACCGCAGACGAACCGCCACCTCCAAATCCTGCAAGCAGCCGAGGAAGGCCACTACGGTGTCCTCGCCGCAATCGCCTACAATATCGAGCACATACTCGGCCTCATCCAAGCCGCCGAAACCACCCGATCCCCTCTCATTCTCCAATTCTTCCCCTGGGCCATCACTTTCTCCAATGGTCTTCTCGTCCGTGCCGCAGCAGAAGCGATCGCACGCAGCACCGTCCCCATCTCCCTCCACCTCGACCACGCGCAGGACGAGACCCTGATCCGGTTAGCAGCAGACACCCTCCCCTTCGACAGCATCATGGTCGACATGTCCCACCACGAACGGGCGGAGAATCTATCCAAAACGGCCGAGTTGGTTCGATACTGCGCGGACCGCGGGATCGCCACAGAGGCAGAACCGGGGAGGATCGAGGGCGGGGAGGACGGGATTATGGATACGCAGGAGCTAGAGGCGAGTAAGACTTCGCTTAAGGAGGCTGGGGAGTTTGTGGCGACGAGTGTTGACGTGCTTGCGCCGGCGATTGGGAATGTTCATGGGGAGTATGGGGCAGAAGGCCCACAGTTGGATCTTGATCTGTAGGTTTACCCAGCTAACTACTAGTACTACTAACTAAGTAGGGGGCTTTGGTTTTGGATTGGCTAACGCTGCGATGCTAGACTTGCGGAGCTGCGCCGCTCCGTGCCGGGTCATATTAGGATTGCGCTCCATGGGACGAATAGCTTTCCGCCGGAGTTGATGCGGGAGTGTATTGCGCGTGGGGTGTCGAAGATTAATGTGAATAAGCTTGTGCTGGATGATTACTTGGATCATCTCACTGCCAATGCGGCGAGTCTGCCTCTGACGTCGCTGATGGAGGAGGGTGTGCAGAAGGTGGCTTTGCTGGCTGCGGAGTGGATGAGGATTTGCGGTTCGGCAGGCAAGGCAGGGAGTTCCTCTTGTTGATAGACTTTCGTAGCGTATCTTATTTCTATGTTTCTTTCAGTCTATATTTTGGGCCCTACTCTTTGGCCTCGGACTATGTGGAAATATTGTACAGCTCTTGTTCTAGCCTCCGGAGGTGGAAAACTTCGAGGGAGCCATTTACTTGTGGAAACTCGATACGTTCATGAAGTGTAAAGATTTCCGACTTTTCTCCACAGTTTAGCAGCTCTATATTCATCTAGATCACCCAATTAAAAAACAAAACGAACAAAAGATGGAGTCACGGGGAATCGAACCCCGGACCTCTCCCATGCTAAGGGAATGTTATACCACTAAACCATGACCCCATTTGATTGGCGGATGATCTAGAGTTTGCCTACAGGAGGGTGCGTTGGGTATAGGCAAGCTTGTCGATCTGTGAATATGACCATTTATTTCCATCTATGAGCAATTCGGCTGTAGGCAACCTTTTGGCGGAGTTGTTATTTCGAGGCCTTCTGAATGGCCCACAAATGTTCCCGTTGACTGGGGTTGACCCACACGGAGCGTCCATCCAACCAGGGCCAATAGCGAACATGTGCTGGGGCGTGTATCACACCCCAGTTCGCCATCCCAGGGGGAAAGCAGGAGCCGCCCCCATGGCGAATCGCGTACATCTTGGGTAGAAAATAAATGTCTTGTATCCCCAGAATAGACGTAAGTTTATCCAAACTCCTCCACGAAACACGGTCTCACCTCCCACGATGTCAACACCAGAACTGCAGCCGAGTTCGACTTCCGCACCCCTCATCGGGTTCGCAGGCCTCGGGGCAATGGGGTACGGAATGGCCATGAATCTCCGCAAAGAGGGCTTCGACGTCCTGGGTCTTGATCCCGGAGAGCCAGCGCGAAAGCGGTACGAGGCAGCTGGAGGCCAAGTGACAGAATCCATTGCAGAATCGTGCAAAGGTGTGTGGAGACCTATCTTACGTGGCTCAAAAAACAGCTCGTTGTTCAGGTACTGAGAGGACGGGACGGGACCTACAGGACGTTCACACTATTTTATCATGGTTGCAACCCCGAGCCAAGTCGATAGTTTGATGTTTGAGGGAGAAGGCCTGGTTCATCATCTTCCCTTACGGTCGACTGTGTGTCTTTGCTGTACGCTTCCGCCGACCTATGTGAGTGCGCTGTCGGGGCGGTTGGCTGCGAACAGTCGGGGGGATATTCGAATCGTTGATTGTCCGGTTTCTGGAGGGGTGGTTGGCGCTACGAATGGGATGCTGAATGTATGTATCCTTACCTGGAATATCTCAAAATAACGCGATACCGGGGGTATCCGGCTAACCCGAACCAGATAATGGCGGCAGGCGACCCGCTCGCAATTAAGGAGGTCCAGCCTGCCCTTCAGGCCATGGCTGCGCCGGGTCGTATATTTGAATGTGGCGGGCTCTCGACTGCCAGCACTCTGAAAATGTAAGTGGTTCCGCATATTACTCGGGAAAGGACCCTAATTTTGGTCATCGCGTAGGTTGAACCAGCACTTGGCAGGGGTACATATTGTTAGTGCGGCGGAGACTTTGTCCTTTGCCAGGGCGCTCGGGCTATCTACACGCGAAGCATATGAAATTATCATGAAAAGCACCTCCTCGAGTTGGATATTCGGGGATCGTGGGGGGCACATGCTTGATGCGGACTGGGCGACAAGGTCTGCGGTTGATATCTGGGTAAAGGATCTGGTGAGTATTGCTAATACATATATTCCTGATGTTCATGAAGTGACAACTACAGGGTATTGTCAATGACGGTGCAGATACTGTGTCATTCTCTTGTCCGCTGGCTTCTCAGGCGTACTATGCGTTTCTGCAGGCGTCATCCAGGGGGCATGGAAGACAGGACGATGCAATCGTAGTAACAAACTATGAGGACGTGATTGGAAAGTCGGTAGCGGAAACAGGCTGCATCCCAATGCTAAACGGGCTCGATAACTGCGATTCCCTTCGCTCGGTCTCTTCATCTGTGCTGGGTGACTCCAGCCCACTCACTTTTCTCGAGAAGGAATTCATTAAGAACATCTCGCATCAGCCTCGTGGACGGGCTGGAGGTTGTGTATTTATTTATCTACACGAGCAAGAGGTTTACAAAGACGTATCTGCAGACCTGAAAGGACTAGCCGAGGGAAGTATCGTCGCTGTCCTCGGGTTACGCGACCCCCAGGAAGCTACATCATTTGCCCAGGAGGTGGTATCGAAGCACCCTCACTTGACCTTTATAGACATTCAACTTCTAACCGGGCAGGAAGATCCCAATAAACCAGAGGTAGGAACAGCCCAATCCATCTCCCATTCACGTAGAGCCACTAACATTGAAAAATACCGTAGGTTCTCTTCAGCGCAACCACCCCCGAGTCGGCAAGAGACGTACAAAGCTCTCTGCAAACCCACGCGCACCTTTGCCATCCTGTCTCCGGTCCCCTCGGTTCCGCCACCGCAATGTATTTAGTCCTGAGACTAAGCGCGATGATCCACGTGGCAGCAGCAGCAGAGTGTTACGGACTCACCCGGAGCATGGGATTGGCCCCGGATCTGGTTTACAAGATAGTCGCTGGAGCAGCCGGGTCAAGTGCCCAGTTTAACAGATACTTCCCGCATATGATAGCCGGGCAAGACACGAAAAATGGTCACGAGGATGATCGTTCGAGTGACAATTCGCTGGACCAGGCATTAAAAGATCTGGTGAGATTCTGTTCCTGCGTTCAAAGCCACACTCGGATCACTGACATGCTTTCAAGACCGTTCTGCAATCAACCGCTCGGACTTTGAAGTTTCCAGCCACGCTGCTGAATGCTGCACACCAAGTGTTCAAGGCCGCGCATTGCCAAAATGCGGGCACACGAACGTCTATCACCGCATTGGTTAGGTGTTGGACAGGTCGTGAGGAAGCCTAGATTGGTTTTGAGGAACCAAATTCAGCGATTCATGATCATTGTAGGGGAAAGATATTAGTGAATCAAGTCAAGAATAGGCGTTTTCTTCTCGAGGACGGCCTACTGTGACCATAACTTTCGAAGCTCGTCCGCCAGGCACAACGTCCGTCTCCCCGAGTTTTTCTGGCAGTTTTCAATAAGCTTTAGTGTCTGTTCACGTTCAAGAACCCCCTCCGTCACCAGTCCAGCCACAAATAAACATTCCGTAGATATTAGGCTCCATGTATCCGGTACGCCAGCGTTGGATATGAGGAAGATCTGCTCGCGGGATCGCTCGATCTGACGGCGATCAGACAGGGCCCTCATCCGCCCCGGCTCGCAATACCCCGGAAGAATTGACGGAGACTGCAATTTCAGCAGGATTTTGGACGCGTGGTAGACCTGATACCCGATTGCTGCGATGGACGTTAGTGGCCAGAGTAAGCGAGGTAGGTAATGAGTAGTAGCATACCACTTTGCGGATAAATAAACCAGATAAAAGGAAACTCATGCGGTTTGTCCGGGCTGGCCGGCGGTTCGGCAAAAAAGTGACTCATGGACGATGGCAGCTTCCGTTTCCAATTCTCTAGAGCAGTGTCCAAAACCATAGCCCGGCGCCCTTGAGCCTGATGCCTCTCGTCCAGACTTCCGCCTCGTGAAGTCTCATCATTATTGCAGAATGACACGCACTGCCCGAACAGGAAGATGGCCCGATTCGCAATATCTTCCACGCAAAGCCCATCAAATGAATCCAGCGATTCAGGTTCCCAGTAGCTTTCACTCAGAAACATCCGTCGACCGATCTGAAGCGCCGCCCATATCTCATGCCGGTACCATGTCCAGTACGCGGTGCCTTTTATCCCCGATGCATCGCCCGTCACCCGCTGCGACTGCAGGAAATACGCAATCCCTTTCAAGTGGGAGCCGAAACTGTCGCCAACAACGTCGAACATTTCGTAACTAGGCCGTTTAGATATTATTGTCCATCATGCTGGGGTCGGGTTGTCTACAGGGTGGGGGACTCACGTCGAAAGAATGATACTCGAGGCTAGGATTTCGTCGCTCTGGGCGCATTCGGGGTTTGTCAATAGTGAACTGATGCTTTTGATTGCTTTGCGGTAATAACTAATCGCTAGGCTTTCACGTATATGTCCTTCTTCGCCGGAGGCTTTGAGGGCCAACTGCTTGGATGATAGCGCAAGGCAGGATTGCATCAGCACGGGGCATTGAAGGGCCATGATTGGGACGACTGAATAGAAGGGTTGGTCGCGGGAAAATGAATCAATCTGCGGCAGGAATTAGCCATGTTCGCCCCAGACTTTGGGAAGGCACGGTGCTGTACCCATCGCGAGACCGTCTCCACGTAATTTCGAAAAATGGACACCTCGGCGGCAGTTAGTGGGATCCGCTCGGGGGTATGTAGTGTACTGGGAGGAATGGCCAAGGGCTCCGGGCAAGGTGAGCCTGGTCCTGGTTCAGCCTGTGTGTTGCTTTCTAGATCAAAATTGTTCCCAGGGCTATGGTGTTGGGTCGCTGGCTCGTGGAATGAGATTTGTCCACCGTCAAGGAATATAGAGGCAAGGTCGGCCGGTGTCAAGCCCTGCCCTGGCGGACTAGTATTCTCGACGCCATCATCAAGCACGCCATGCGCAGTTACCGAGTCTTCTTGTCCTGGAGAAGAGTCAACGGTAGTAACCCTGGAGTGTTCGCTAGGACTGGGCCCAATATTGGAAAAGTCATCAATCTACATATATTAGCGGGGATATCTGTAAACCATGTTCATTGGCAGCCTAGGGCCATCCCAGAGTGTACCAACCTGGAAACTACTAGTATCCGCCTCTATGTGAAAACTACTGCGATGGCTTGTGCGCTCTGCCCGATCGTCGGACCTTGGGACTGGCACATTCTGACGCGTCGCACCACACTCATAGTTGCAGAGGCGGTTTCTCTTCGCGCAATTCCTGCAAATTGGCTTTGCCTCATCACATTTGACCCGACGCGCGCGACAGGTTTTGCTGTGCGCCCATTAGCGAGTCAACTTCACGACTTAGTGGAAGGTCGGACGGGGGATGTAGGTACCATCCGGTTGTGACGCGAAGTTTTTTTCTGCTCGCGGAGGGCGGGCCCTCCATTCTCGTCACAGTGGGGTTTCAGTCAATAGTATCGATAGACCCATGCATTGCCCGGTATCAATATTATTGGTGTCACTATCATCCCGAGTCGTGCCGAACCCTGCAAGATTCTCGATGCGAGAATCTGGGGGAAATCGAGAAAAGTCACGTGTGTGTCACGTGGACCATGGCGGAATCATCCAATCAAAATAATCCTCCAGAGGTACAGCCCTGATAATTCAACGTCTTGGGTCAATTCTTGTATAATACTTTTATTGAAAGGTTTATTATATATCTTGGCTTGGAGTACACTTTGACCTTCGACGGACAAGTGTCTGCTTCCACTTTGTTGGAAATTCGAATGTGGACAAAATAAAGGCGAAATATATATGTTGAACGAGTGGAAGTGGAGGTATGCTCTAAGAAGCTACTCAAGTACCGCAACTCTACAGAACCGAGTGCTGTAAAAACCCGAGTTCTATACTCTAACAAATAAACCAAAGACTCTCACACCAACTTTCCAGTTAAGAGGAGGACAGACAGATTTATATCTGGGGGTCGAAACACAACTACTCATACGCTCTTCTGATTGATCCGAATAATAAGCCAAACACACCTTTACGAGCACGGGAAACTGCAAGTAACCGTCTTGCTATCGCCAGCAATAGTCGCCCAACTGTCCTTGGAGCAGCCATCCTCGTTAAAGTCACGGTGCTCGTCCGAGTACTCGAGATAGCCATCGGTATTGTCGGGGTTGGTGTGGATGCTGGGGTTCTGTCAGTGTATATTCCGCATAACTCCAATTCCATGGAAAGAAAAGGCAGGGGTGGAGGTTACCAAATGGTGTACGGTAGCTGCGATACATAGCAGTTGTCACTGCTGACCACATTGCATTCTTCGGTTAGGGTTTCTTTGCGTCTGCCGCCGTAGTCGAGCTCTGCGGAGCATGAGAGTGTATTGTCGCCACCATCTACTGGGTTCTATAAGGTGGATGAGTGTTAGTAGGATGCTATTACAAGATGCTGAACTACTAGTGAGCTCACTGACTTGGGTTCTGACGTAGCCAAGGGAGAAGGAACAGGTATTCTTGGGCTTGAGGGCGGCAGCTGACACACCGGTTGACAGAGCGACAAGGACGGCGAAAGCCCTTGGCAAGAACATTTTGTTGGTGCTTGAGGGTTATACTTGAAAATGGAATCTAGTATGATTTTGTGTGGTAGACAAAAGTGAGTTGATTGTCAATGATAGCTAGAAGGACAGGGCTAAAGAAGTTATTTACTTCTATGCAAAATGATATATCATGTTTTATTTTAAGTATAATTTATAGGAATCTCCAACACACTAAGCGTGAAATAGTGTCCTAGCAAAAATGCTCGTTCTCAAGCTCGATGACCCGGAGGAAGCCTATGCACAGGGTGACTGTGGTTGATATTGAGCGGATGGGTGGCGGTACCCCGAGGGGCTTGGGCTCGGATGTTAGCAGTAAGTTAGTTAGCTGCCTTGTTGATTTATGGCTGGCGGGGTGAGTTGGTTAGGGGATGCTGGTGGGAACGGATCTGGGGAGGTATGCATGAGATATTGTATTGTGGCACTGAGAGGCCAACTACACAAAGGTTATCCTGCTATAGACAAATACTCGGGTAACTTTTAGAAAGGAATTGGGGTGGGCAGCACCAATATGAGCGGCGAAACCCTGTTATCTAGGTATTGTGTGTACTATACTTGAATAAAATTTATACTTCTAAGCGGAATAACCGATTCCAAGGATTTAGGGTCACGGGGGCTGCACCGCGAGGATATACTTACACCAGTAGGGACGGCCCTATTTAACCAGAGTTTTAAATTAAATTGACAAGATAAGCTAAAGCGGAATCTACTATCCTGGGGGCCATGGAAAAGAAATACAACTCTACTACGTTGTTGAGGGGTTCACACATCTGTTAGTCATTGGGTCAACTGCGACAGCGCCAGCGAGTAATTGAGTACCTACCGCTCGAGCCATGGATGTCGTAATAAATGAACCAGAGACTTGCAAGCATCAGCAAAAGCCGAGAATGTCGCATTAGGGTGTAAACAAGCAGATCACCCTCACATTTTATTCATCATTAATTATGAATTCTCCTTCTGATATATTAGTGGGGACCGCCAATACAGATGGTCAACTCAAGCACTTCCGGGCATCGGTCGCGTGCACTTCCTGCCGTCCACGGAGGGTTCGTTGTGATGCTGTGTTTCGAAAAGATAAATGTACCAACTGCCTGCGAGACACGAAGGAATGTATCACCGTCCACAGGCGACACACAAATCGGAAACGTGGGCATCATACATTGCATATTGCCAGCAATTCAAGCTAGCCAGTAGGGTCTTCGTCTTTTGCGGGAGTCGACGAATTGCCGGACACCACGGAGGAGGATAATATAAGCTCGCTTATGACCGCAAGACCTCCCCACATATCTGAAGAAGAGTTCATAATTTTGAGAAAGAGGGGGGTATTCAAAATGCCAAGCAGGGGGTTGAGGTGTGAGTTGGTTCAGCTCTATTTACATCACGTATACAGTCACCTTCCTGTTATCCCTATTCAAGATCTTATCGCAATGGCAGAGCCGCGCCGGGAAGGGACCTTCTTTTCGAATGCGGTATGTCTCGAGTGAACGGAGACGGCTAAGCCGAGGGTGAGCCAGGCTTTCAGAAAGCCGGCGAGAGATGTAAACTTTCCCATTTTGGCTGGCAAATAGCGGTATTAGAAGAAAGATTGGGTGGCATTTGAAAGTTCATTGCACATGTCAACATCTCCACGGATATAAATACATCCAGCATTTGGGGGTTCAAGTGTCGATGAACTTTGGATCATTTGGTTTACAACTTCCGTCAGAGTAGCTTTGTCAATAATACTGACCTACATCTTGGCTTCCTGTTCCTAGTTCCAACCTGGCACGGCAGTCCACAGAAGGCCACTGTTCCGAGGCACGCCGTCGCAAAGCTCTTGTTAAACCGTTTTCAGTCAGCCTGGGGTACTCGCATAGAAACCCCTACCATTTGCCAGTCGCAATTCTGGCCTAGCCTCCTTTGTATTAGAGCCCAGGGTTCGAGTCGCTTCTCCCTTCCTTCTCACTGCCGAAAAATGCGGAGGTGCCGCTTGAAATTCTTATTAACAGGGGTGACTACTACCTAGAGCCTGCAGCTAGAGAATGAGAATAGATGAAATGAGGTGGAACACTCTTCTATCAAGGTCATTATAAGTTCTCACGCTACCCCCGCTAGCGTAAGTTTACTCCTGTCAAATGAAGCCGAAGCTGGGGTCGTGTGTATAGCAAAAGCTCCAAGTTAGTCATTAATACATACATTATTTCATGACCTTTCCAGTATAGGTTGCATCAACTGTTTTAGCCCATGTCATGCATGACAAAGTCACGTTGACATAAGCCCATTGCATAGAAATCGGATTAGCTGATTAATACGAAGCCAGGGAGAAGCAGGAAGGGCTAAACACGCCTTATATTCAGCATATGTAAGGAAAGTATACGCATGAAAGTTCGCCCCATTATAATATCTATTATAGCAGCTTCAAGAACATTAAATTTAATAAACTCCGAAGATAGAAAAACATGTGTCAATAGAAGTGTGGCGTCTTTTGCAGCTATTAGTAGTAAGTTGCCAAATTTTAGGATTTTAGTATTGGGTGAGCTTTAATGGACGTACCTTTGAGAACACTTAATCTGATAGAAACCTCTATAAAAAGATCCATGGCCCCGGACAGTTCTGAAAAGGCAAGTTTACATCCACTGCATAAACATGGCCTCCGGTTTGATTCCGGCCTGCTAGAGGCCATGAAGTCAGTCATCCATCCATCTGCCGGCACCCCAGAGAAACAGATCGCAAGTATCCTCGACGGAAGCGCTGAATCGATTTCTACAATCCAGAAACTGATGGGCGGCGTGCCAACCTACCCGGACATTGAGATAAAAATACACCAAACAAATGCAAGTGACGGGCACTATATCCAAATTTACAGCTTCCGACGAGCTCGCTCGCTCCAGCACAATGGTCAAGTCGCACCTCCCAGCCCAGCCATACTCCACATCCACGGAGGCGGGATGGTATCTGGCAGTATCGCCGAATTCTCCAACGGCATCAGCGCAAAGGTCTCATCAACCGGTGTTCCCTTTTTTTCCGTGGAATACCGCCTCGCCCCCAAGAGTCGTCATCCGATTCCAGTTGAAGATTGCTACACAGCACTCCTCTGGCTGCACGAACACGCCAAACACCTGAATATCGATCCGGCCAGAATCGGCGTGATGGGTGAAAGTTCAGGAGGTGGTCTTGCCGCGAGCCTTGCCCTCATGGCCCGTGACAGGGCCCTATCGCCTCCGCTCGCAAAGCAAATTCTGATCTATCCAATGTTAGACGATCGAAACACGGTTCCTATCCCAGCGCTGGAGCCGTTCGCTACCTGGACGGTGCAACAGAATGTGTATGGGTGGCAATCACTCTTGGATGGCAAGGCGGGAGATGATGAGGTGTCACCCTATGCGGCTGCAGCGAGGATTAGCTTTCTTGAGGGTCTCCCGTCCACGTACATTGATGTCGGTGGCCTGGACATATTTAGGGACGAGGACTTGGAGTATGCTGCGAGGCTGTCTGCTGCGGGCGTGGAGACGGAGTTGCATCTGTATCCTGGGGTGCCTCACGGGTTTGAGTTGTTTGGACGGAATACTCCTGTTGTCGCTCGCGCGGAATCTAACCGCTTCCGGGCGATTATGGGGGTGTGAAATTTGCACTGGACAGCTCGCTCTGCAATAGTGAACTAAAGCTTTATCTACTTTTAATGAATGGGGTGTCTTCCATGTCTGGGTCTTGGGATTCGGGATGCAATTGTGAAAAAGACCACAATAATATAATACAATACTTGAAACACACCCCCGCAGACATCGCCAATCGTAGGCAGTTTATCAATTCAACCCGAGCGGTATCAGCCAGGGGGGTGTGAGGGGGGAGCTAGCGGATGGTTCGATGGCGTACGTATGAAAGTACTAGTAGTAGGAATCTCGAATGTGTGTTACCATAATGTTTGTTGAAATAGGTACGTGGATAAGCATGCAAAGTAAATACTTGGGTGCAAAATATGGCTTTATTGGGCTTATTATCCATGGGAGCTCAAAGTTATCTGGAGAATAGTGCGGGACCTAACTACCATTAGCTATACCTTCTCAACATGCTCGTGATGAACATTTTTGTCCTCGCTGCCCGGGTCATGCCTGTTAAATCTTTCCTGAACCTTAGAAGTCACTTCCTCGGTAGTTAGGTCTTTGGTCCCGTGAAGGAACATGGTTAGAAACAGAGGCAATTCCCACAAATGGTAGCATTGCATACCACATGTACGCAAAACCCTTCGCATACCCATGCCGCATACCCTCCTGGAGTGCAGTTAACACCGACGGAGTCACCCCCGGGATCGTGGCAATAGCATCCTGATCCCCCGAAAGCGCAGCAACGACGAGCCGCTCGACGCTCGATGGAGGAAGGCCCGCCGCAATGGTCGCAGCCGCAATGTCAGCAGGCACATATCCTCTAGCCTTCGATGACAAAATCTGGGAGAAAATGACAATCCCCACCGCGCCACCCAGGCCTCGAACAGAGCTCACAATGCTCAGCGCAGTCGCAATTAACTAGTTGGGAGTACAAAGCGACGCAATCACGACCACCCCAACGCCCATGCCAGCGACACCAAGGCCTAGGAAAATACTAGGGAAAAACCAACCAACATAATTACTCTCTGGCTGTAAAAGCGACATCAGGCCGGCACCAAGTAGTCCAAGCCCTAAACTGCCGGCCACGACCCACTTGGTTTCCTTTGTCTTGTAGAGGGTTGCCCTGGCAATGGCTGCCCCGAAGAGACTTGATGTTCCGTACGAGAGGTTGTGGATCTGAGCGAGCACTGCATCATCCGTGAAAAGCAGGAGTTGCATCTGGATAAGGAACGCAACGCCGGTGTTAATAGCCATTCCTTCGACAAACTGCGTCGCGAGGACAATGGCCCGGGGGAACAACCCAAACGAGACGAATTTCGTCTCCCAGATAATAAAGACAATCAGACAAACACCGCCCATAATAAGCAGACTGAGAACCAGGGCTGAGCTCCACGGGTACGGATTGACAGGGTTGGGAGATTGTCAACATTCTGACCGGCACTGACTCAGTTCCTGTATCGCAGCGGCTGTCGAATTATAGGATCCCTGCTGTTTGGACACTTTGGTAGCACGTGTGATTCCGATATGGCTCCTTTCTAATGAGCTCGACCCTGTCTTGCTTCCAGTGCTGTTCAGCAACTTCGTGGGCAATAAGCCTGTCGTACTCTGGACGCTCCTGATAACTAGTTGCTAGATAGGCTGACTTCACCAATGAAGTCATATTTTACTATTAGTTAATATACAAATGCATGTTTATTGAACCGATTTGTAACATATTCTATTACCTAGGTAGGGCTATGTACATTCACAGCTTTCCACCCCTCTGTAGGTCAGCGATCGTCAACCTACGCACCACTGTCCCCGGCTTGGTCTGTTCCGCTAGTCGTTTAGCTTTAGAAAAGTACGGACCATCGTCCTTCTCTCGGACATACCAGTGCTGCGAGTGTCCCGACGGACCATTTCTTGAGCTTCGGGCATGGTAAGCCTATTTTCTTCCTAGTTATTCTTTTGCTAGTTAGGGTGAGTGACTGATTTTCATTAGGCCGGCACGTTTGCCCGGGACGTCATCTCGCCCTTTGCGTAGTGAAGATGATGGTTATTGAGTTCTTGGCGAGCTATGATTGGAAGGAGATGGAAAGGCCACAGGACTCTCTGTTGGGCCCGAGCATTTCTCCCAATCCCCTGGTGAAGCTTGAGGTCAGGCGAGTGGAGAAAAGCGAAGGCTAGATATGGCTGAAGAAGGAGACTTACTGACTCCAAATATCTTGAGAACAATCAATCACCGACAGATCCTCTTTTGCTCCGAGTGCTTTCCACCATTTTATAGTAGATGTAAACTCGTTCTAACCTTTTAACGTAAGGAGTATGCTACCATACCATTGCGGTAGCTAGCGGACTATCATAATCTGTAGTTATTCCTCGGGGCGAGAGAAATCGTAACATCTCCTCCAGGCTAGGATTTGACCACGGATACATACCACTAAATAATCAATTGACAGGCTATTCTGATAGACTGCTTGATTTGAACTGTCCTGTACGCTATAGAGTTGGTATAGAGATTGTTGATATCCCTGGCATGGTAAGGGATGAGTTTCCTTTGGAACTTTCTTATTTTCCCCAACCAGACTTCCCCTCACGAAGAAAAGGCAACGATGGTAATAGTTGGCCATCCTGGGGCACTATACTTGGGTCATTTAATCCTCGACCTTTTAGAAGGATTAAGCTGTGCCTTGTTATTGAAACATTGGATAGTTCGTCCTGGAAGATTAATTCATACGACCCACTCGGATAGAAGATTTTATATACCTTCCTGTATGTCATCCTCTCTGTTTTATGGCTCTCCAATAAAGCTGCGAGATTCAGGTGCCGTACTATTGGAGCATGAACTCGGATCCAGGCAACGACTCGCCGTGGTTGGTCGGTGCCTCTCCCCACCTCGTATCCAACCAGCGCTAATGACCTTGGACATCCAACTCCACCCCCCGGGATGCCAACCCCGCAGATCATGAAAAGACAAGAAAACCAAGAAAATCACAGAAGATGCGTTTGTTACATGAATGGCCAGTCGAGTGCCTGCTCCTCCTCGCCGAACACATCCCCGACGAATCCGACCTCAACGCACTTGCCCAGACCAACTGGCACATGTATCATCTCTTCAACCCCTATCTCTACCAACAGTGCGACAACACAGGTGTCCTGAGCTGGGCAATCAAACACACGCGTCTCAACACCGCGCGTTACTGTCTCCTGGCAGGCGCGGACCCCAATGTTCCAGAGAAACATGACACCTACAAGGGGCCGGCCCTTCACAGAACGCTGAGGGAGTGCCACATAAAGCGATATGTCCTCGCAGATGGCCCGCGGCCCCCCCCAGAGATTCCTAAAGAGTGCGCGATCTACCGGTCGATGGTTTTACTGCTCCTTGAACATGGGGCGGACCTTCACGGCCGCGACGATCAAGGAAGTACGCCTGTACATGGAGCAGCGGGTGATGCGGATTTGGAAATGGTTCGCCTGCTGCTGAGCAAAGGGGCCAGGCTAACAGACAGGGATGTCTATGGGTGTAGCCTGCTGTATGAGGGGGTTGCTGGGGGCGATGAAGTGATGGTCAGGTTCTTGATTGAGAAGGGGTGCGATGTCAACGATATCGGAACGAAACTTGGCGTTACTCCCCTTCATAGAGCGGCTGAGGACGGGAAGGTTGGGATTGTAGCTTTGCTACTGGCCAAGGGGGCAAACGTTGATGTCAGGGATGAGCATGGGAAAACGCCACTGCAGACCGCAGTCCTGAGTAATGCTGCGGGTGAAAACCTGGCAGCCATCATTCAGCTGTTGGTTGATGGCGGACACGACATTGATGCTGTTGATAATGAAGGGCTGACCCCTTTACAGCGGGCGATTCAGGTTCAGGGGCAAGAGATCGTGTTCGACTGCCTGGTGAAAAATGGGGCGAATCTGGCTGTGCGCGATCGGGATGGGTTGACCTTGGCGGAATTGGTACGCGGGTATTGGCGAAAAGATCTGGTTGGACGATTTGTGCGACGATCGCAAAGAATTGCAAAGACACATACTTTGCATAGACAATGATACGAATGGCCATGTTGTATATAGACCTTGGATCCTGGCAGCGGTTGCGTTGTTGTTGGTTTGTTGGTTTGGTGCTTATCTTGGCCTTGGGCGCATTGGCTTGAAATAAGGCATTGCATTACCCAGACCTTGACATTAGAGGAGAGAACCAGAATCAGAACAGAATACCAAGAAACGAGACCAAATCATACCATATTATCTAGAAAGAGATGTGTCCTCTACACGAATGGCCGACCGACTGCCTACTTCTCATCACCGACCATATCCCCGACTGCGACCCCAACGCGCTCGCCCGGACAAGCTGGCAGATGCATCATCTCCTCAACCCCCATCTCTATCGACGCAGTATCCAAACCCGCGGCAAAATAGGAGTACTGCGCTGGGTAATCCGGAAAGGCGTCGTAAACACCGCGCGTCAAGCTCTGTTAGCTGGCGCAGATCCCAATCGTCCGGATGATACGCTCCCGGCCCTGCACTGGGCAGTGAGAGAGGGATGGGGACAGCAAAGGGCCTACAGAACCTGCAACTTCGGGGCCTACCGGGAGCGCAAGAATATGGAAGAGAAAGTGGCAGATGTCCGTGAGAGGTACCGGTCGTTAGTTCTACTGCTTGTTGACAGCGGCGCAGATATCCACGGTCGTGGGCGTCGAGGTTGGACGCCTCTCCATACGGCTGCTTGGTTAGCGGACTTGGAAATGGTCCACCTGTTGGTCTGTAAAGGGGCCAGCCTTGCGATTCGGGGTGATGACGGCCGCATTCCTTTGCACATTGCTGGTTGGTCTGGGGATGAAAAGATTGTTTGTTTCCTGCTAGAGGACGGGAGCGATGTCAACGCCGCCGTGGGCACCGATCTCAGTAGGACTCCTCTTCACGAGGCAGCAGAGCAAGGACGTGACAGAGCTGTCGCATTGTTGCTTGCCAGTAGAGCCAAAGTTGACGTGAGAGAAGAAGACGAATCAACACCTCTGCATAATATAGCTGGAAGTAATGATGGACCTAGTGAAAAACCCAAGGCAGTTAACTATACAGCTCCTGATTGATGGAGGAGTGGATACAGAGGCCATAGACCATAAAGAATTAACCCCTCTATAAAAAGCAGTTGCGTGTGGACAGCACAAGAGACTCGTCAATTACTTAGTAAACAACGGGGCCAATATTAACAGGAGGGATGGGGATAGGAGAAGCTTGATAGAGGTCGCCTGTCGACGAAAGAAAACAGGTCTGATTAAATGTCTCCGGCGACGGTCAGAAAGAGTGACAAACACATGCAGCGCATGATGCCCCTATATATAATGACAAAAATCATTACTTGGTCATAATTAAGTATTGCATTTTGTATGCATTTCAGGTTTGCGGGTACTCTCCTATCTTATTTGCTGAGGCTATTCCGATGCCGGGGCAAATCTGGATATCACTTCATGCCTAATTATTAGCCTACCAATTCCACCTTCATCTCCCCAGGATGGCCTGCTTGACCTGGCAGAGGCGGAAGAAAGAATCTGATAATCATCAGCCACGTTGCTCTACATGCAAAATATCCCACTTACAATGCCAATATGATACCCCGCCCCGCATAATCCAGTTTCAGTATGAACAGCCAGGAGTCTCACCAACCGCATCAGCCTTCCAACTCTCAACCAGGCCATCGCCATCGGTAGAGGCTACTAGTCATGATAAAACTCCACTTAATCTACAAGATCCGTCTGAAGAAGCAATACTTTGCAATGTTATTTTATTCTGGGATGATAGTTTGACCCATTCCGCGCCTCCGGAAGACTTGGTTCTTCCAGGGCTATAGTTTGATTTTATCGCTTAGGATAGACCTTAATCATCAGTAGTTAATTGCAATGACCATGTTATTTTTCTGCCAGTAGAAATTAGTTTTAGGATATAGGATGTACTACGTCGTTCCCCTCTTAAGGATGTGCAAGACTTATTTCTATATAAAATACTGCTGGTTGATCTAATTTGTTAATTAATATATTTCTTTTCTCTAGCTCTATACCCTAGTAGTACTAATAAATTATAAGTTTTATATCTCTTTATAAAGCTATTATTTATTCATTATTTATTAAGCTAGAGAAAGAAGATTCTTCTATAAAAGAATTCTTTAACTTTTTATAGAGAGGACCTCTATAAGAAAAGACCTTTAAAGATTAAATTATATCTATATAAAATAATAATAAAAAGTAAGTATAGAAGATCTAGTTAGACTTTTTTAAATAAGAATTAATCAGCAATAGCCCTGAAATAATATTATGCAAGAAGAGGTATTAATAATAGAATAGATATAATAAAGATTATCTCTAAGTATATAAAGGGCAAGTAAATAGATAATATCTATGCCAGCTAAAGGTCATGTGCTAGCTGTGCAATCAACGCGCCCGGTGACAGCTTGCAGATTTGCCTAAATTGCAATAACGTCTTGGCTTGCTAAGTCAATTAGACGGACGGTCGCATTATTGGCTCTCTAAGATATTCCCCAGAGCTATGGCACGCCTGACAAGAGCGGGATCTAAATTAAATCAAGGGGGCTACCAATGGTCTGGGGTTCAAAAAGCCCCCCCCCGCGCTGTTGGAGCTCCACCTCTGCTGCATTTCCAACCCCGTCACAATGACACAGTTTGCCTGGATCGCGTCTCTATTTGCTTCGACCGCCCTGGCGGCGTCGGAACACCAAGAGCCCCTACGGGCGCGATGTTCGCCATCTCTCCCCTTCCCAGCTTTTGACAACTTCAAGATCCTCACTACGGAAGCTTCCACGGGGTTTCTCGCCCCCAACCATACATTCTGCAACTACACCGCAACCATCACCCACCCCGGCGCAGATGACGTCGTCTACATCGGCATCTGGCTCCCACTGGACAACTGGAACGGTCGCTTCGTAGCGAACGGCGGAGGCGGCCTCACAGCCGACAATGGCATCGGGGAACTAAACCTCCTCAAACCCTTCCAACAGGGCTATGCGTCCGCATACACCGACGGCGGCCTCACATTAAACCACACGATCGACGCAAGCACAGGCGCCTGGGGCCTTAAAGCAAACGGGCAGCCCAACACCCCTCTCCTCGAAAACATGGTCTTGCGCGCCCCGCACGATATGGCCGTCCTTGGTAAAGCCGTCACCCGGGCATTCTACGGGAGAGGTCCGGCCTATTCTTACTTCAGCGGGTGTTCAACGGGCGGACGCCAGGGATACCTTTCTGCGGAGAAATACCCGACTGATTTCGATGGTGTGATGGCTAATGCTCCGGCGCTGAACTCGGACAAGGTAGGTCCGATTACTTCGTGGCCGTATGTGGTGTTGGAGAATGAGGCGCCGACGCCGAAATGTGTTCTTGGTGCTGTTGCAAAGGCGATTATCTCTGCCTGTGATCCGCTCGATGGGGTGAGAGATGGGATTGTTTTGGAGCCGTGGAATTGTCATTACGATATTGCACGCGTTGTTGGCTCGGTTGTTTCTTGTGACGAGCCAGAGGGGAATATCACGATTACGGCGGGTCATGTCGCTGCTGCGTTGAGGATTTTCCAGGGTCCGACGGATACCGAGGGGGGATCCCTCTGGTATGGTCTTGAACCCGGTACGGAGCCCATGATTACAACGGACATCGGCGTTGTTGATGGCGAGGTCCAAATCGCCTGGACCCCGTATCTGCAAGCGTGGTTCAAGTATTTCGTGGCTAGGGATCCAACGTTCGACGCCAGCACCGTGACCTACGCTGACTATGAGGCTCTCTTCCATCGGTCTGTGGAGCTATATCACGACGACCTAGGGGATGAGAATCCTGATCTTTCATCCTTCCGGCGCAATGGTGGAAAGCTGCTGACTTGGCATGGTTTGGGGGATCCGATTATTAATTATCAGGGAACTCTCGAGTACCGGGGCAAAATCCTAGAGCAAGTAGGTGGTGATGATGAGGATGTCAACGACTTCTATCGATTGTTCCTGGCTCCGGGGGCATCTCACTGTACGGGAGGTGTGGGACCGGAACCGGTGGATGCGCTGGCTGCTTTAGTGGAGTGGGTTGAGCGCGGGAAGGCTCCAGAGGCGCTCCATGCAGCGAATGAAGGCTATGAGTGGGATCTTTGTCCGTATCCGCAGGTTGTCCGGAATGATGATGCCGGGAATTATGTTTGTGGACCTAGTCCTGGGGAATAATTGGATCGACGCAATGAATCTGAATGGCTTGTGGAAAGAAATGTCAAAAGGTGGATTCTGACCCATGATCTCTTCGTGTTTGGTTTGTTTGTGGTGTGGGAGAGGAACGACGCGTGCTGATTGGTGGGGACGGATAATTGCACCTTTTGGGACTAGCGCTGCATGTGATCGGTAACTATGTAATTAAAAATACTTGCCGATTACCGCGGGGAAATTTCGGCGATTTCTGCAGATTTTCTTCACTTTTGCCTCTGTATCTTGAACTCAAGGCCACGAGATAGGAAAATGAACGCTGCGTGAAACCTTTTTATTGGGATAAAGAAATATCCAGTTACATGCGCCTTTCTTCGAGTATTAGATCTCAACTGCGAAATGTCAACGTCACCTATTGGTGGATTCTCCGGGGGCCGAGCCCACCGTCGACGGGATGGCTGCACAGAGTGTCGTCGGAAGAAAGTGAAGGCAGGCATAAACCTTGCGAAATAATCGCCCTAGCATATACTAACGTTTCTCCAGTGCGACTTACAAACACCCGTTTGTTCTCGCTGTACAAAGTACCCAAGAGGCTGCATATATAGCCTGAATATGATCAGCCAAACCACCGGGGACTTCGGCCAATGCCCGAGAGGAACGAGAGGAAGGCGACAAGAAATCACCAGGAGCCGCCAAAGCTCACCAGTCCATGTCACTCTAACTACTACCACTACTACCGACCTATCCCCATATCAACCAACACTCAAGCTCTCCCCATTCCTCTCTTCATCCGAAGCAAGCTTCTTCATGCACATCTTCAGCACGGAAACCGCCATCCGTCTCTTTCCCGCCGCACCAGCGATCTTCCTCCAAAGAATGATCAGCTCCGCCCTGGAGACTCCCCATCTCCTCTATGCGCTCCTAGCAGCGGCATCCAGCCACCATGGACGACTTGTGCGGGACCAAACCCCCAAGTCTAGGATCAACTGTCTGCAATTCACCAGCTCCGCAATGTCTAGTCTTCGGACATCTCTTTCTCGTACGAAGGGCGTACCCAACGCAGAGGCAGTCGCTACAGCGATGGTCCTCTGCACGAATGACGTCTGTAATGGTGATATGAACGCATGGCGAACGCATCTTGGCGGCGTAATGCGGCTGCTTGTTTCTTTCCTTGGTCGGTATGAGGAGACGCCTAAAGCTGATAATAGGGATAGGTATGTGCGGTGTCTAGTCAAGTGGTTCACGACGATGAATGTTCTGGCTGCGTCGTCGGGGATCGCGGAGACTTGTCCGCCAGATGCTCAGGATATGCTGTTACGGGCTACTAGCTCGGCATCAAACCTGGGTCATGTTGATGCGGTCTGTGGTTATTCGTTGGAATTGGTCCCGTTGCTTTCCCAGATTACGCGGCTTGCGTGTCTCCGGAAGGTTCGGGAGACGGATCCTTCTACTATGTTGTTGGAAGGGGGTGAGGAATGGCTAGAACGCGTGATGCCGACTATTATGTTTTTGGAGAAGCAGGTGTCTGCACTGGCTGGGAAGAATGCCTCTCCTACCTGCACGGTGTCGGATAATGAGCTTATTACTGAGCTGGAGCATACGAATAATGCTTTTGTATACTCTGCTTTACTTCATCTGCACCGACGCGTGCAGATGTTACCACGGGACCATCCGAAGGTGAGGGGAGATGTTACGGGAATTATACGGGCGATGAAACATATACGTCCGTTATCCCCCGCTAATATTCTAATCCTGTGGCCCGTTTTCAGTGTGGGTTGCGAAACTGAAGACGCAGACGAGCGGGCCTTTATCCAGAACCGGATGGGCGACATGCAGCAACTCGGCATGGGGAATTTCACAAGGGCCCGCGAATTATTACGCGATTACTGGGCCTCTGATACCACCATCCAATGGGACGTTTACTTTGAGCGACAAGGAGTCGAGCTGGTCTTATTCTAGGGGTTCTGATCGAATAAAGAGGACGGCTCCAATCCCCTAAACATTCCTCGATACACTCTGAGAACGGTTACTCATATTTTCGGCTCGATTAGGTTTTCGCGTTACGATGGAGTGAATTTCGGATCCAGAAAGTCTATAGATAAGCTGGGCTGGGATATCAAACAGCAGCAGGCAAATTCTCATACTCCGTCTTCATGAACTCCGCCCAAGCACGCAGACCATTCACCAGCTCCTGCCGATCCGGAACAAAACCCACACGAACAAAACCCTTGAAATCCTCCCCATTTCCAAAACACCGGCTCCCAGGTACAACCATAACCCCCATCACCTTCTGCAGCCGATTACAGAACTCCACATCATCGATCAGCTTACCCTCTCGAGTTACCAACTTGATAAACGCCGTCGTACCCGCCTTCGGTCGCACCCATTGCATAGCCCAGGAAAACCCCTGAACGAATTGCTCCAGACTATCAAGGTTTTCCGTGGCGAGGGCAATATTCCGACGAAGCAGATTATTCACTGTGGATTGCGATAGTGCCCGGGTCGCAATCTGGTCATCTGTTTGACTAACCGAAATAACGGTGTAGTCTCTTGCTCCTGCGAATTTGGTGATCAGGGCCGAGTTCCGAGAGGCAATCCATCCGAGTCTGATACCCGCTAGACTGAACGCCTTGGACATGGAGCCGGTGGCCAGGGCGTTGTCGTACCCGTAGGACAGGATCGAGCGGGGCTGTTCCTCTCCGACTGGAAGGGAGTGGAAGAGAGGTCGGTAAACCTCGTCGCTGTGGATCATTATGCCGTGCTGGCGGGCGATCTCGACGATGCCCTTTAGGGTAGAATGGGAGAGAATTGCGCCCGTGGGGTTTTCGGGGTTACTTTCATCACCAGAATCAGGCATGCGCTAGAAATGAATATACATGGAATACTTACTTGATGATGATTAATTTTGTGTTGGGTCTGATTAGCGATTTCAGCTCCTTTAGATCTGGCTGCCATTGATCCTGTAGCTGGGCTTTCCATAGGCTGACCTCCGCTCCCAGAGACTGCGGAACGGAGTAGAGTTGCTGGTAGGTGGGGAAGTGACATATGACGTGGTCCCCAGGGCCGACACTGGTATAGAGAGCTAGGAAGTTGCCCTGGATAGCGCCGTTGGTCACAAGTACATTATCCGTGGATAGAGGTGGACATCCCTCCTCTTCGTAGAGACGGGCGATGTTAGACCGTAGAGCTTCTGAGCCACGGATGGCTCCGTAGGTTTGCTTTCGGGCGAAGTCAATCACCTTGCTGTCTTCACCTCCTGATAAGGAAACCAGATCGTCAAGGGAGATGGAGGCAGAGCAAGTCTCGGCTAGGTTGTGTTTGGCCCAGGTCTCATGGTCGTCCATCCACTGCTTCGATTAGCCTCTTCTGGCAAATATTTCTTGTAGGGAGACTTACTCTTTCTACTGCGAACTCTTCGACGCGCACCATATTGACGGGATTTTGGGGATATTGCAAGGGGTAGGATTTGGGTTTTGGGTTTTCTCCTCTTTGAGGATTTGTTTCATTCTTTGATCAGCAGGAATTCGAGGGGTATTTATATTCTTTTCCAGATTCTCAGACGTATGATATCAGTTACGTTGATGTTGGTGATCCACCTGAAGAGGTTGTAGGAAGCACTGGAGACTTTGATTGGTCCAATCGCCTCGTCTTCCTAATTCGGAATGGCTGTCCATGAAACTGCCACTCTCCTTTCACAATCGTCGCACTTGCAACACAATTTCTTGTTTTTGTCACCCTGCTTCTTAATCGTGATCCTTGAGTCTTCTAATAGTTAAACCAAAATATCGTATCCAAGGACCTCTCGTTTATGAACTTTTTGGTTGGATTAGCCCAAAATTACCGTCGCACGATGGTAACGGAAGGATTCCCTGCTGCAACTGCCAGTGCAGTGCCCCGTTGGCTTCGTGTCAACCCCTCAGAACAGGCAACTGAGGGGTCAATACCCTCTGAACTTATCATCTCCGTAAACAGAAAAAAATGAATGTCCCAACCCTTCCACCAGAAATCTTCTATGATATCCTAGGACTGGTTACCCCGCCCTGGATATGGGGCCAGGACTTCAAACCACCCTCCGCAACGCCGTTTGCCCGGACGGAGCTACAGTGGTTCCTGAATTTGCGACTTGTCAATAGTGGGTGTTCCCATCGCCACTCATCTATCTAGGGGCCATCAAACTAAAACCCTCTCTGTAGAAACACTCGACAATGTCGTGATCGACCACTTCCAAACGGCCATCAAAGCAAAACGCTTCGATGCGTGGGTCCCCGTGAAAAAGGGGCCTGCTACACCGTCGTCAATGGCGTTTACGAGACGGGTGTTGGTATTCCTGGTCCATCGCGACCGCGGACAAGGTAAACTTTCGCTTATCAATACCATTTCCCAGGGGGCTGAGGGGGGAGTGGAATTATTTTCCGGGGATGGGAGTGGTAAGGATGCGGAGATGGTGCGGACGACCTACGTGAACGGGTTAATTGGGGCGCTTGTTGGGATTCTCGGACCGGGCTTTGTGCTGTCTATTTTGGCTGGGTATGGGAGTATTGACCATATGGCTGAACTGGAGGGGGAGGAGTGGCGGAGTGCGGCGTTAATGGCGGCTGCGTATCTAGGTTGTATGGATGATGTGCGCCGGTTGCTGGAGCTAGGGGTGGATATTAACTTCGACCCGATGGATAAGTGGTTGTATCCGCCGCTTATGGCTGCTTCTCTAGGGGGGCAGGAGGAGGTGGTCCGGTTTCTGATTGAGCAGGGGGTTGACCCCAATACTCGCAGCAGGGGGAATGGGGAGAATGCGGTACATTTTGCTGCCGTGGAAGGCCATGAATCTATGGTGCAGTTACTGATTCACAGTGGTGCCGAAGCCGATGTGACGAATAACGATGGTGAGGGGCCGCTTCTTTGGGCTGCGGGTGGAGGGCATGTCGGGGTGGTTCAAGTGCTTTTGGCCCACGGAGCGAATACGAAAAACGCGGACTGGCAGTGGAGGACGCCACTGATGTGGGCTACGATACGAGGATATGATGAGGTTGTCAGGGTGCTCTTGCAGAGTGATATCCTCCCCTATGAGGAGCTTGGAATGGCGAGCTACAAGGCCAATGAGTTAGCTGTGGCGGCCCGGCTAAGTAGGGAAAACATCTTTAACATGATGTTAGACCATCCAGGCCAGGAGATTCGGTTCAGTGGTTTACAGGGTGCTATTGACGGCGGAGGGCCCGGAATGGTGAAAGCCTTGGCTGCTAGAGCGCCCGACCTCCTTCCACTGTACCGGGTGCACGACCCACGATTTGAAGACCTCAGCCAGCTACCCATGTAAAGTATTCAATTCAGGTCTCATATATGCTATTACACTTTCACAGTAAAGAATGTATCTGTTCGTACATACCCGTAAGAAAGCACTCCGGATCATGCCACGCCCCATGCCTCCACAAACCCTCGCAACCATATAGCAACCGCATACGCTCCCGGATCCGGTGGCATATCACCCCCAGTAGCACCCTCACCCACGTACGTCGCCCGTCCAAACCGCGGTATCATAGACGCAGTAGCCTTCGCTCCCTTCTCCGCCGCCGCAACAGCCCTCTCAACATTCCCTCCAGTATCCCTCAGCGTCTCACAGAACGGAATCAGGACATCCATGCACGTCCGATCTCCAAGACGAGCCCCAGTATATGCAAACAACTTTGTAATTGCGTCTCCCGCTGCCTGCCCAATCGCAGACTTCGTAATACCACCGCCCACGCGCTCAAGACTCCCAACGAACGCCGTGCATAATATCGATATAATAGCAAACAGTGAACCCCCAATATCTTCCAGACACTCATTTATAGCCTCCAGCGCAGGGAAGAGGGGAATTGCAGTGAGTGAGAATGGTTCAGATTCAAAACGTGATAAGAGGGCCTGGCAGGCTAAACGAACGGCCTCGCCACAGTCCCCATCGCCCATTACCATGTCAAAGCGGGTGATGTCGGGTTCGGCTGCGACTGCAGCACGACAGGCTACTTTTAGGGCAGGAAGGAGGAACGCCGGTGCCGTGATTGTTGTCTTATCGGTGGGGGTGCTTAGAGCACTGGCAGAGTCCTCTGTTGGTTTGACAGTGGGGGCTATGGGTTCAGCGACGGAGATAGAGTAGGGATTTCGAGGCCAAGCTGGAGCTGTTGTGGGGGCGTCTAACAAATCCATGATTATTTCGAGGGGCTTGGAGAGGGCCGTTGAGATTGTGGAGAGGTTGCAGAGGGAAAGGGAGAACCCGGGGCCGTTCAAGGATGTTTCAAATGGGCCAACGTAGATACGGGATGGTGTGATATTGTGTTCCTGGGATAGTTGGCGGAGTATGACGTTGGTCAGTCCCTCGATTTCTAGTGTCGAGACACCCCCTAGATTGTTGACGAGAAGGCAAATTTCATCTTGCGCGGTGAATCTCACGTAGCTGCGCTCCGGGTCCGTGGTGTCCATGACGTACGTGAGCATTTCCCTAACCAGGTCGTCGGGGGAGGGGATCGGGGAGAGAGTGCGAAGACCCTTCATAATAGACTGTTAGACCCGTTCAAGCTGGTGATTGAATAGAAGGGAGGGCTCACTGGTTCATTATGAACTCCCATTCCCAGGATACAAGCATCCTCTCCAACAGCCTCATGACATGTCCTGCCCATTACATGGCAAAGATCCAGACTCGTGCCTATGGATGCTATGCAGTTGTTTGCTTCGTTCCCAAGGGTAACGCAATCCTCGAAACTCCAGTCCGCCTCTGTCGCAGCTCCCACAAGTTTCAGAACTGTCCCAGAAAGTGTCAGCTATCGCTTCAAACCTAATATTATGAATCAGACTACTCACCGAGAATATTTCCCGCCAACCCCCTCCTCCCCAAGTTCTCCACCTTACTCCGCGGAAGCGAAACATCATCCGACAATGCAATCTGCGCAACCTTCCTCCCAGCATTGCTGACCTTCTCCCTCGCAAGCCCAAAATGCAACCTATCCCCCGTATAATTGGTAAAGCATAGAATAACCCCCTTATCCGAAGGAACATGACCGATGGCAGCCATGATCTGCTTTGTCGCAGGGCTTGCAAAAATGTCACCCGCCACGGCAGCACTTAGCATCCCCTGACCAACGAACCCTGACCAAGCTGGTTCATGGCCACTTCCACCACCAGAGAGAATCGCAACTTTGGAGGGGGCGTGGCTTTTGGAAAAGACAACGCGATTAGGCTCGTCTAGGCCAAGATGTGGATTTCTGGCGACTAGCGAGTTGAGAGCTCCCTGTACGAGCCCCGTCGGGTCGTTGAAGAAGTGTTTAGTCGTCATTGGCTCCCGGAGAACAAACTGGAAGGCCGAGTAAAGCGCAGGGCACTAAATGGAGGGGATTCTACGGTTCCTTCAAGCTTCGCCGTAACTATATATACTATCTTGGGGCCGTTAATATCGCAATACCATCAACTTGACCAGTTCCCCCACATAAACATTGAGCAGAGTCACGAGGACAATCGCAGTCGGGGTTGAGTCCGGTACAGATGGAAAAGTCAAGGTTCCAGGTCTCGCTATGCGCTGTTATTGGCCAGTAGCAGGGTGGATCCCCGTCGTTCCGAGATTTGCTCGGTGGTGATAGGAACATGAGGGTCGGACCTATTCCGGACCTCCAGTTGAGGGCCCAGTCGCTCATCTCTAGCGTGGATTGTTTCTAATCAAACCAATAATCTCTGACTCGCTGTTCGTGTTGCTGTTGGTAATAGCGCTAATCCAGCATCAAACGCCAACCTGTCCCTCCCCCAAGGCCTAGAATGTTCCACCTTCAGCCACGAACCACAACACATGTCTTGCCCCGCTGAACAAACTTGGGAGAAGATATTAGAATTAGCCGAGAATTACACAAGACTCCTGCCTTCGGAGCTCTTCTTTTTGGTATACCCCGCATCCAAGTGGACGAACTTAACCCCGAATTTCTGATCGCTTCTATCTAGCAGAAATGGGGCCCCCAATCGTCCCAGGCTCCTGATGTCCAACGTAGCCGCATCTTCCGCGACGATGTTGAATTAGGCGTTGATGGCCGGTGGGTAAGTGATCCCTCCCTTTTTGCCGGGGGAGCGGCCGGGGGGCCGGGGGGGGGGGAGAAAAAACACTAGTTAACGTCCTACATAACCACAGCCACATCGCCAAGCCGCACAGGTAGAAGGGGGATATGCGACCCCAACCGAGAGCCAGATCCAAGCCCTAAAAGCTGCTCGCACAGTCCACGAGCGAAATATAGCCTGGTGGATAATGAAGCTCGACACCCGGGTCTGGCTAATCCGGGTATTAGCGAATTTACCCTTGATAATCCGGCCCGGTATAGCTATGGGTCCTGGGATGAAATCCTCAACATCCTTCCTGAGATTGTGGAAAGTGCTCGTCCAGACCTTACGCCGGAGCAGTTCCATGAGCAGATGAGGGAGGCGAGGGAGGAGGCAGAATATAATATTGAACTGCAATGTGATTCTGCTGACGAGGAGAATAATGAGACTTGCGCCCGGTCGTTTCGGGCAGATACCCACTCTAGCACTTTGACGGGGATATGGTGGGTGTGTGATCATGATACACCAGATACAGGAGATATGTGTCTCACCTGGGTAAACCAGTATGAGCATATAGTGAGAGAAGTAGGCATGTCGTCTGACGAGGTTGAGCTGATTCACGGGTATTTTGCAATGGGGAGGGATACAGATAACTTTGGGTGGGATACGGCGGTGGAGGGCGAGATGTATCGGGACGGGAATTGGGCCTAGCTGGAGGAGCGTATATGGAATGGGCTCCTGCGAAATGAATATGCTGCCTTGTTTGTTATCTTATGACTATTTTTCGGCAGCTTTTGTCTCTGTTTTAAGGCTTGATACGTTCTGTCTTACTTTACTGGTCATCTTAATGACCTACCTGAATATATTGCGGGATCTAGTCACGTCAGGTGAAAGAGGTCCTCATGTGTACTACTTCCTTACATGAGGTCCTGGACAAGCGGCTGGTGGATATAAGGTCTTTCATATCTTTGAAGGGGACAATTCTATCCATATCAGGGAACTACATAATGATATCATGCCGCAGGGCCAAACAAATAGAACAATTTCCTTTGATATACAAACCGAAACGCCTGCTAAACCGAGACTAGTCCGTCCCAAACCATATCAATCGTCCTAAAAGCCGCCTACTAAGTTACCTACAGCCCCTAGAATATTACTCGTTGCTGAAAGATAATCCGCAGCACTGTTCGTCTCCACGATTCTCATCTCTTTCGCCTGGTACGCAGGTGGCGCCGTTGAGCTTTCGGAAGGCAGCACGACCAACTCCGTTTCCTTGGAGAGGGTTGAGATGGTATCCACACACCCAATATCCACTGAGATACGCAGTGAATAAGTGCGGGCGATATTGTAGGTGGAAAACGTGGGAACGAGATCCTGAAACCCCGGGGTGAGAATCGTTTTGCTATAGTTGGAACTTGGCGATAGGGGCACGTCCAGTTTATCATTGGACTTGTCCAAGACCGTGCCGTGACTCGATTTCGTGGAATCTTTTTCTTCTGCGGTGGTTGATGCCCACACTTTGGTTCTTCCTGTCACACGAATGCTGAATGATTTCAGGTTAAATACTAGATTTTTGCATGTGTCGGATGATTCCAGGAGCGGGTAGACGGAGAGCACGCAAGAGATTTCCTCCCCAATGTGAACTTTGGTAGGTAGAACAAGTCGCACCTGGAATTTCAAGCAAGGGACCAGGGCACGACGGAAGAGAGACTTGGACTTTCCCCCTGTCTGATTTATGGCTGGGAGGAGAGAGCTCTTCACTTTGAAATCGGCGCGAAACCCGACCGTATCCCCGGCCGTACTAGTAGGAAATTCATACTGCGAGTTATATCGCGGCCAGAACGTGATAGGGACCCTCTGATCAGCGATCTTTTCCGGTCGCTTGGGGGCTGAGTGAGACCAGACCGATACCTGGACATAATACCCAGCCCGTGCTATGAAACCAGCCCCGGGCACTTCGTAAAAAGTGGGAGGCAGGAGGTGATCCGATCTGACCGTCATCATCTGTCTGGTCCAGGCACTCGTGTCGACTACGCTGATATCCACGGGGGATGCTCGCGCTGGAAACGAAAAAGCAAACGGCCACTCTCCCGCCGTTCCGGTTATCTCTGCTACCTGGATCCAAAGCAAATCGCCCCTTCCTTCCGGGTACGAGCCGTTAAATTCAGAGATGAATGTAGTCTCGGTCTGCCCGGTAACTTCGACGACGATCCGCACGCGTTCCGGTTCCAATCCTCGTAAACGTTTGGGCACTGGTCGATAGGTGACCTGGCCGGTAACGAGGTCACCCTGGGCATAGGATTCCTCCGGGTCATCGAGCTTGATGGTGAGCATTTTCGCTACCATACTGTTCCAGGTTTAATATAATGTGTTAGAAAGTCCTATGAGCGTAACTGCGATAATGCCTCCTTTTGAAATCCTCACTTTGGAACCCTGGGAGAGTCTTAAAATAAATCCGCCCTGCACAGCCCCCCAGGCAAGGCAGCATAGCCTTGTCCTCGTGGCTGAGGCCACCCATATCTCAGCCCCACGGGCACGAAAATGCTTATTTGTACCCGATTTTTAGGCGAGCCTCAGCCTCGCCTACATGAGATGTGGCCCAATCAGTCTGGGGTAACTTATTAATGTCAGCATCAGATGTTGGTCTCGTCGATGGAGCACTCTCAAAGCACCACCGTGACGCAAGCTGCATGACTAGTTTTGTGATAAACATAAGGCCCACAAAGAGTGCAGCATGGGCTAATACTCAACCTGCATATATAACCATGTACAAGGCTGCGGCCTTGTCCGGTTTTAATGATCGACGTAGTGCAGGAGGGGGTGGAGAAATGAGGCTAATGCCCTGTATTCTCTCTCTATATTATTGGCATTTAGATGGCGAGCCCTGTAACAGTAAGAAAAGAAAATATACTCCAGACTATAGTTTAGCGTTCAGTAGTTCCCCAAGGAGCAGGATAACTTTTATATAACCTCGCTTCACAACCCTCTAGGAGCCACAATGCAATAGCTCATGAACATGTTCCCAGATCCATATCCAGCCTCAACTTCGTCCCCTAAGTAACGAACCTGACTTACTTACTACTGACTGAGCCCCTTGGGGTATTCCCGACGAGCTCCTCAGTATCGACAACTTGTTTCCCTTCTTCCACTCTCTCCTCGACCCTCTGTCGCACCTCCTGCAGCAGAGCCAGCTGAACCCTCGCCTCATTGGCAAACTTAGACCGGGCACGTAGCCTCGCACCGACCTTCAGAAAGACGAACGGTAGGGGCGCAAACAGCAACGCGAGGAAGGCAGGGATAGACGAAGCCCACTGCGTCCCGAGATTCTGATACATATACGTCGTAAAAAGCGGGCTATTCAGAGAAATCACTTATTAGTATTTCGGTTCCGTTTAGATCTAACGAAAGCTTGTTTATAAGGGAAAGGGAAACATACAAAGCAAACCCAAACAGCGCCCTCACAATACTATTCGTCGCCGCCGCCGTCGCCGCAAACAGACTATACGTATCAATAATATAATTCGTCAGCGAGATAAAAACCAGCACATTCCCCAGCCCAAAGAACACGGTTCCCACAAGCCCAATCGCCCAATGGATCCTCGGGAAACTCGTCCACGCGAACCAGAATAAACTAATCGGTATCATGACACCACCCCACAACGCCGGCTCGAGGCGCATTTCCGGTGTTGAGATCACGCCAGGCCGAGAAATGGCCTTGCGGTACTTGAGTTCTAGGGCTACGTAGAAGGGCACGCCTAGGATTTGGCCGATCATTATGCCTATGTAGGATAGACCGGATAGGGACTGGGACCAGTGGCGTTCTGAGATGAAGATTATGGGGAAGGCGGCGAAGATGAGGTAGAGGATGCCGTAGATGATGGCGGCGTAGAGGGCCATGGCGGTGGATATGGGTTCCCAGATTGCCATTATTATGGGGCGGGTTATGGCTGTAGATAAGGTTGAGGTGAGGGTTGCGGTCTTCTTACTGGGGAGGCCGGTGTCGAGTTTGCTGATGTAGACTTGGCCTGTGGCTTTGGTGAGCTTGGTCGCGCGTTGGCGTAGGATGTAGGGGGCGTAGGTCTCCGGGACAAACAGGAGGCCGAGGATGAACATCAGGGTGAAGAAGAGTGTGCATAGGACGTCGACCCATCGCCAGCCGGCGGCAGAGGCGAGGAAGTTACCGCAGATGGGGCCCAGGGTGGGACCTAGGAAGGGGAACATGGAGTATGCCATGACCGCGAGCCCGCGTTCGGCGGGGATAAAGATGTCGGCGACCACGGCGGGGGAGTTGGAGACGGCGGCTGAGCTGAAGGCGCCAACTAGGAAGCGGAGGACGAGGAGTGCGGCTACGTCATTCTCATTACAGGCGATTGATGTACCGGCAAACAGGATCGATGCACCCAATGTAATAAGATAGATGGCCTGGCGACCGTAGAGCTCGGAGAGTGGGCCCCAGATGACAGGGCCAACGGCAAAGCCTAGCACGAAGAGCGACACGGTGAGGATGGCCACCTCCTCGTTTATGTGGAAGTAGTCTTCGACTTGTAGGATTGCACCTGCGAAGATGGTGGACGCTAATGAGCATGCCAGCGTGTTGAAGGCGCAAATCATTACGATCAGCCATTTCATTCCGGGTGCCAGGTTGAAGCCGTTTTTGGGGTCGTTCGGGAGCCAGTCCACCACGTATGGATCGGAGGCGGTGCCGCTCCCGGGGTAGCTGTAGTGACGCACTTGATCGGTGATGAGGGTCTGGCCGACAACAGGTTTAAAATAGCTCAGCACCGTTGTAGTTGGGCTCTTGGGTGTCTCCATCGCTACGGGGGCTTATGGGGTACTGTCTTTCCTATGTTCTGATAGCCGTCCTGCCTAGGTCCTATATAGAAGAGGTTGATGGCAGAGAAATATCCATGCTTCTCAGAACACACAAGCAAAGCACCGGACCAATTGTGTAAAGCGCGCGCCTCAACTGATGCTCTGTAGGTATAGAACGGAGATAACAAGTGGAGACGGACTTAGTTGGCTTAAGTCCTTGGCAGGAGAGATGGGCAGCAGCCAGGACGAGCTTCGCCTTTAGCTTCAATCCTCACGATTTTGGATTATCTGATCCAGTAGCAGTTACTTTGAATCCTCACAATGATTTCCGATTATCTGATTGGCTCACAGCTCGGTGTTAAGCGGATGGTGTTGTTGTTTTGTTAGACGCGTTCTTTTGCTAAAGCCGTTGGTCCCCAAAATATTCTCTCACCACAGAGATACCTAACGTCGGAAGGAAGACTGCGTAGCACCGGGGTGAACAAAGCCCCTCAATTTGATTTAGATCCCGTTTCAATCTGGCGTGCGGGAAACAGCATGCTGGGCCAATAATGCGACCGCTCATTGAATTGACTTTGTTGGCGGATTCGGCCCTGTTGGCAGGAGAGTCGGACCAATGAAGAAGCTTCGGGTCGTGCCTTCCTTAAAAATATATCTCAGCTGCACCTCAACCTCGACCTGCTCCTAACAGGACGACCATCACCATCCTCTCGCATCGAGAGAACATCTTTATTTCTCGACAAAAGGGGTGAGGTTTCAAGCATCCAAGTAGGGGGAAAAATTGCCCTCCCCTCTTACGCTTGGAACCATCATGATAGGCACTGGGAAGGGGGGGGCTCTATGATTAATTTTTCCTCTTATTATTGTCTACCTAAGGTTGTTTTACGTATACTATACACTTGATTTGGCTCCTTCCAATACTCACTGTCGACCGTTTGGCTTCATGTGTTTCCTCTTGATTTCCTTGCTCGTTTTAGCTGTTGTCACCACTGCAGCGAACGGCGTTGGCACGTGTTTTGACCTATGAATAATAAATGAACCTGACCGTTTGTATTTTCCCTTGTACACAATATTTGGAGAATTGAAAAGACTCGTCGAAGTTTTGCCTGGTTGACAGATTTTACCTGGCACTCCCTTGTTGCAGCAATTCCCTGCGACCGAGTAAAGGCTGAGAAGGGAATCGGACTTGAACGTTTGTTTAGAAACCTATGACCATCCCTAAAGGAACTTCGGATATCACATTTTTGAGAAACAAAAGACGGTTCACATAACCAAAACCTCAGCTAAGCGCGCACAATCTATACTAGAACACCATTCCCACCTATCTAAACCTGAGGCTTCTTAGGCTTGTAAGAGGTACCCCGTGGCTGCGTCTGCATGGGGTGAAGCGAGGCCCCCGAATCCACAGACAAAGTCTTGCGATACCACTGCTCGCCCTTGCCCCTCGTCGACCAAACAGCCTCGTTCCACTGTCCCTTCCAAACAGCACCAGGGTGGAAGACCGTCAGCGCAATCACCGCAATCGCAATCATCGCCGCCTCGAGAACCATGAATGTGACTTCGTCATTAGCGAGTTTCCCGTCAAAGCCCTCGCGCAGTTCGGCACAGCGATAGACAGAGCGGACAAAGATGGCGAGCGCCGCGGCGCCGAAACCCCAGAGCGAGGCCTTGAAGTAGCGGGTTGAGCGGAGGGCGGCAAAGTCCGGATTCAGGTCGGTGCTTGCGGCGCCGCGGACCCGAAAGTAGAAGTATGTGCCCATGACCGTGAAGATCCCAAGGGAAACCACCTGCCATGCCAGACCAGCAATCATGACGTTGACTCCGCGGTCGGTCGCCGCCCCGTCGCCTGGCTCAGCGGTGGAGGCCATCGCGCCGCCGACGGCTTGCAGGATGAGGGCGATAACATCAAAGGTTATGAAGGTGACGGTGTATGTCCGTGGCTTGAAATAGGAAATCTCCTCGCCATACGCGACCACAATTCGACTCAAGGTGAGGTAGATGGCAGCCGTGAAGAAGGCCGGCGAAAGTGTCAGGGGCACGAGGTACATCAAGAAGCTGTCCAATTTGAAGGGGTTGTCGTGAAGCATAATACGCCCACCATAGCCCACGACTTCGCCGATCAGACCGAGAACCATGGCGACCATGAACGTCCACGTTTTGTAGCGGATTCCGAAACCGAGTTGCGGGATTATAGCGGCGCCAAAGATGGCCATGAAGAGGATTTGGCACCATAGCAATGGGAGGTATTGCACCATGCCCAGGGAGAGCGGGCATGTGTCGAGGGTGCAGAGATCGGTGTTTTCAAGGAGGGTCTCATTTGTTGGCATTTCGGCTACCATGTTGGTGGTTGGAGGAGGGGGTATGAGTGCTGATATCGCCGTGAAATGATACAAGAGAACAATCTTGGTTGGGGAGAGGAGAGGAAATTCGGATGGAATAGAGGAGAAGGCAGCTGGATAGGGTTATCTTGTTGAGTTGTTGTAGGGTGTATACTGAGCTGGACCGATGTTTGATGGGGTCCAGGAATCCTTAAATGTTTTCCGACTCTCTTGCTCCGCAGAAATCAGCGGCCGAAGCTGGCAGCGTGACAGGGAATACCAAGTCTTCCTAGCCTAAGGGACCAGGCATCTTTATTTCAATCCATTCTTGGCCGACTCAACGGAGGCACTAGGCTCAATGTCACCCCACTAATGACTATTCTTGGCCGACTCAGAGTGCAGGCAGCAATTTAAATGTCACCACGAAGTTGCAGATCCATGAACCATTCCCAGCGCCTATCTTGACATCGGCCAGGGCGGGCCCACGAGGGAGCGCTTGCTGACGCACTGTATGGAAGAGGGCATCAACAGTTTCCTGAGAGCTAGTAAATACGCCAGTGAAAGAATGTATCATCAGGACTAGTGTAACTATAATCTACTATGGCAACCGGTTATTCTAATGCTTTTCTCTATCTCCCAGTCCTCTTCCTATAGAGGTTCAAGTTTCTGATCTAGAATCTTAATGTCCTATTTTAATTACTTCAGCTCCTCTGTTGTTTCTCTCGTTGACAGCCTTAAAACATCGGTTATAGAGTCTGAAACACCATGCTCGGTAGCTTCAGACATCTCCTTAGGACAACCAGAGCACTTATCATCCTCTATGAACTCTATCCGAACTCTAGGGTTTGGTGCCGGATGATAGCCACGCTCTTGCCCCTTCTTTATCTATTTTTGGGGCCTGGCTCATAATTCACCCAATCGGACCCCTGCCATCGCCGATCCGAGATGACGCCATATGGCCAAGGTCCGCGACTGGGCATGAAACAAACCGTGTCCGTGTCCGTGTCCGTGTCCGTGTCCACGTGGTTCCATGTCCATGTCCGTTTCCGTGTCCGTGTCCGTGTCCGTGTTTATGCCCCGCTGTTCTCCGTCGCTGGTTTGTATCGTTGCCTGGCTGGATTTAGTTCGCTGCGGGATTTAGGCTGTGACATTAACTGCATCGCATCTCCTTTATTTGACAGACACATTTCTGAGAGGCTTTCTCCCCGACTCCTTGACACAGAGCTTCCATCAGCATCTCCTATCACGTGATTTCGCAGTCCGGCCTTACATTTGGAAATATCTCGAACGCTCTTTTCGGCGCATGACTCGTTACGCAGACTCACTAATAGAGTTGATTTATTTAAGGACAGGAACATAATATCACGCACGCCAGTATCGCAACATCAATCTAGCCGAGAGTCGCCACTGCGCTTAAATGTGGTGGCGCCTTGGTGGTTGCGCTGTGAGACCATAATCAACAGCAGCATCTGAAAAGAGGATTGAGGTTATCTCCTTCCTTATGCCTCGCTGGCTCAGTGTCATATACCAAAGATAGGGCAGCAACAATGGTTGATTTCTTTCGTCTAACCCCCTATTTGATCATTCGTATTTCCTCTGAGCTTTCTACCTTTCGTAGCCGTGCTATTCGGGTCTATGCTGATGAGGCTGTCACCTACTGTATGCAGCGGCCCTCTGCAGAGGTTGACATCCCCAGACCTGCGTGGCGCCCGCCGGCAGTTCTGCCTCTTTTTTCCGCCCTCCGCGGTCTCTCCGCTCCTACGCCGCTCTCATCTTCTTATCATACGAGGGTAGGTCTTAGGTGTTGTAGGGGTAGAGTGCTCAAGTATTCCATTATTTGACTCGATGCAGAAGGAATCAGGGTATGGTGAAGATATTTTGCTTTTGCCCCTGTCGGATAAAAGTTCCTCCAGTCCCTATATAGACACGTGACTTGTACACCTCACCTCACTTTAACACCTCTCAGTCCACTTCTCAGCTCAACCCTTTCGTTCTTTCTTTCCCAACTACCGTAGTGTGACTTGTGAAGCCGTGCGAGCCGGGATGATTGCAAGCTTGTCTCGTGTAGATCGACCTCCGGCACCACCAAGATCATGTCTGGGGACTCAACACGCGTCAAAACATGCCAGACCTGCGCCACGGCCAAGATCCGATGCTTGCGCACCCCAGGGTCTGCTGTCTGCGACCGGTGAGACTGCCGATCTGACTGGGAAGCCTCCATACTTACTGATAGCTCCAGCTGCCTGCGGCTGAATAAATCATGTTATTTTCGACCCGCCCGGCTTCGACAGGCATTGACAAGAAAGGAGGGGTAAGGAATCCGTCCCTGTTGGGGCTGGCTCAAACTGATATTATCGCTTGGGCTAGACGCCTTGATTCGCTAGAGAGAAAGGTAGAAGAGCTGCTAGGCCAGTCGCAGGAGAACAGTAGTCCCCGTAACAACCAGGTGGGCGATGTCGTCGATAGAGCCGTCATTACGTTGGACGAAGCCGCAGCTACCCTGGATTCCTTCCTCCAATTCATGATGCCACACTTCCCGTTTGTCGTTCTTCCTCGTGAGACGACCGTTGGAGAGCTTCGGGACCAGAAACCGTTCCTGTTTTTGGCGATCCTCTCTGTCGCTGTAACGGACAATCACGCGCTGCAGCGTGCGCTAAACAAGGAAGTGAAAGCTGCCCTGACTGAACGCACGGTGCTAGGATACTTTCCGCCCTCTCTAGAAACCCTGCAGGGAATTCTAATCGTCCTCGCATGGTGAGTACCATGGAGACACTGCTGCCTTCTAGGCCGACTATGTCTGATCCGCCCAGGTCCCACCACCAGTCCCACCAACGGTCCGCACCGCAGGATATTTGGAGCTATCTCCACCTCGCGATCGGCCTCATTGTCGATCTGGAATTCGATCGACCGGTCGAACTCCGGAAAAGTTCTCCTCGGATGACAATCTCCAAAATAACCCCTGACACGCAACCGGTACCAGTACTACGAGCTCAGCAGAGGGCGGCGATCGGCTGCTTTGTGCTCTCTTCCTGGTGAGCAAGTACTTTGAGCATCCTGGAATCATACTAACTCGGTGCGGTGCATGTCAGTTTGGGCATTATCAGACAGAAAACGTGCATATTTCCCTGGTCCTCCCATCTTGAGGGATTTGCAGCAGAGTTGTCTCAAAATCCCGAATTCGCGAGTGACCAATCCTTGATCCATCTTGTCCGGCTCCAATGTATCTTTGAGCAGATCGACAGAATCTTCACAGATCCCAGATTTTCTAAGATGAGTAGCTTGGGGCCCGAGAATGATACCGATTATTTTCTGCAGACTTTTCGAGCTTTTCAAACGCAACTCCAAGACTATACCACCCAGCTTTGTCCGCAATGGACAGACAATAACTGTGAGTAATATCCTACTTCCTGTCTACTCATGGATTGACCTCTACTGATCATATACACAGTTCTTCTCGCATCACAGCTGCATACTATCAACCTGTACCTCTGTCAGGTCACCCTGTTCGAGAAAAGCTTTACCCCTCAGCTTTCTTCCGCCTTCCGAGTGGATATCCTATGCCATGGCCTCTCTGCGAGCAAAGGTTCCTCTGATACGTTGCTGATGATTCCCCTCGGTATGGAGCGGTGTATGAGCTACACCGAATGGCTCCAAACCGGATTTAACCTCATCCTGTCGTGTAAATTAGCCCTGATGGCAGTATCGGATGAATTATTACGCCACAATAACCCACGCGTGCAGTCACTGTGCGATGGCCTGGATATGCCTCACGTGCTGAAAACTTGTATAAAGCGTCAGCTTCTATCACAGCCTAGTCGGGAATCCCAGGAAGCTAGATTTGACTACGTCGGTTGGCTTCAATGGATCCAGGAATGGTTCCACAGGCAATATGATTCATACATGTCGCGGGGAAAGGGAGCAAAGGAGGCCAATGTCTCCAGTGCTGTGCCACCACCCGTCAATCATTTGTCACAGCCAGAGCCTCTAAGCGCAGGCCGATTTTTCAATGAAGAATTGGGGTTTTCTGAGTCAACTCACGAAACTCTACCTTGGTCGCCTTTCCCTGACTTCCTTCCACTCGATAACATACTCAGTGGCTGGATGGACCTGAGCACCCTGTCCATGTAGCCTTTAATTGGGCATCTCACCACTACCTTAACACGTAGTAGGTAAATGGAATGCGCTGAGAGTCATACACACAATATTTATTAACGCCCGGCGGCTAAGCTGAAAGGGTAACCATCCCTAGTCTATAGTACATTTCCTAACATATGCCTTGCCTCCTGAAAGCCTATATTAATTCATATTTTATATATATTATCTCATCAGTCCATTTTATAATAAATTCTTATAAGTTAGTAGCTTAATTAATAACGTAGCTTAAATGCACTTTTTTAAATATTTAATATTTTATCTTTAATAGTTAAAGCATGTCTACCATGTCTATTATAAGATAATTAATTAATAAGAGTTAGATTAGAAAAAGTAATTAGGGGAGTTTCACTAGGGCTTGAAGTGGGGACTGTATGTCTATTGGATCTGGAAGTAATATTCATGACGATGATATATAAAGTATCCTGGACGGTTTTTCTGAGGATACCAAGGGCCCCTGTGCCGGTAAGGCTAGGCCATGATAATGTTATAGTATCATTACAGTCACTAGGAAGGAAAGGACGGCAAACACTCGAATCACCTTGGAGGGAAACCCGGGGCCCAAAAGATTGGGCAGCTCGAGGGATCATGTTCATCAATTTCTTGAGAATGTCACCATAATACAACATAAGATTTATAATCATGTACCCATTTCACCCACAACGCCGAGCAAGTAAAAACTGAAACATGACTCGATTCAAACCCAAGGATTATCAAAATCATCCTGATTGGAGTCCTGTTTACCCTGGGAGCCTAAACGAATAGACAGGGGCTGATCCGGTTTATCAGTGTCCGTCAGCTTCCCCATACTCCTAAGCTTCGCCTCTATCAAATCCACACACTCCTGGTTTTTGGCTTCCCGGGCATGATCCAAAGAACGGCTGCCATACTTATCCGGAATGGATGGGTCAATCCCCTCGACCCCCAATAGATACTTGACCGCTTCCGTCGTCCGTGGGTCACTCTGAGATCCCCAGACCATCATAGAAAGCGGAGACCTCCAGTGAGGCAGCGCGTTAGGATCTGCCCCCCCTTCCTCTATGAGGACTTTGATCATGTCGAACCCCCAGCTTCCGCCTTGTGCGGCTTGAAGAAGAGGCTTGTTGCCGTTCTCATAGGTTTGGTTGGCGTCCACCTTTCCCGTGGCAAGGAGGAGCCGGACGCCCTCGATAAAGTTGTTGTTTATGGCGATGAATATCGGTAGATCGTCCCAGCCGTAACGGGGAGCATAGTTGGGATCCGCGCCCCATTTCTCCAAGAGTAGTTTTGTTGCGGCTGTATTGCTGGACTCGCACGCTCGCATGAGAAGGGTACCGCGATCCTCCTCGATGTCGTGATTTACGTCGAGACCGCCGGCGATGGATTCGTATAGGGGTTCGAGGAACTGCGCTGCTGATGGGGTCTTGGCTGCGGCTACTAACCCCATCGACCTGGAATAGTCAGAGATCCGGGGGTCGTTCATGAGCGCTAATGCGACTTCAAAGTGCTCGCGCATGATTGCGTCGTAGAGAGGAAAAATGGGATCGCGATTTAGAGAGCCCAAGTTTGGATCTAGGTCTTTCCTCGATAGCAGGAGGATGGGCAGTTGCCCTGGATTGGATCGATTGATTGCGTAGGATAAGAGAGACCTCCCTTCAATGCCTTGGTGGTTTATGTCCACGTCTTCGGCCTCGAGAAGCAGCTCTAGAACATCGGGTCGGTTCCACCTAATGGCGCCATAAAGTGGGTGGTGCTGCCCGTGGTTGTGTCTATGGGCTGGGTTCGCCCCATGTGCAAGAAGCATTTTAATAGTTTCCATATCGCATACCCTTACTGCCACACTCAAGGGACTGTTGTACGATCGGTGAATCCCGTTGGGATCAGCCCCGGCCTCCAGGAGCACACGCACCATTTCAACATTGTTTCGCAGTAGTGCCAGGCAGAGGGGAGTATCGTCGTGTATGTTTTGCTTGTTGACATCGAGCTTTCCGGTCGCGAGTAGGAGCCGGAGGGCCCCTATATCCGGTGAATCCCTGACAGCGAGACAAAGCAACGTGTCCACGGCCTTGGAATTGTCAGGCTTGTTGGCATTCAAGTCTAGCTGGGCGCCAGCGTCCAGGAGCAGCTTGACTATCTCTTCACGCCATTTAACCACCGCGAGCGCCAGCGGAGTGAGATTATCATTCGTCCTCCCTTCTAGGTCTACGCCGTCCATGGAGAGTAGGAGCTTCACGATAGCTACGTTTCCGTACTTGGCAGCAAGAAGCAGTGGTTTTGTCCGTCGTAGAGTCTTATACTGTCGCAACGCCAGACGTGCCGTGCTTTCCTTGTTACGCGTCGAAGCCCATGTTAACGCGTTCCGACTCGATTTGCACTTCAGGTTTCGAGTGTATAGGTAGCTGTTTAACGTCCGATGCAAAAAGCGACTGCATCTGACGAGAAAATTGATCTCGCGCTCGGATGGAATGTGGGTTGCAATGAGCAAGATGATTTCGGCGGGGAGGTCGCCGAATTGGGTTCCTTGACTAGTATTCTCCATCGCTCCTTCCTCGCGATCGTGAAGCAGTTTGAAGCCGCCGTTCTTTCCCAGAGAATGACAAGTTGTTCTGGATCTTGAGGCTCGGGAAGCGGGGAATCGCGGGATCGCCAAGGCAGCCATCTTCAGGCACCAGAACGGGCCAAGCCTCAGGCATCAGCGAGTGTTGATGCCTGGGAGCGTGCAAGCGCCCCCTGTTCCCGGCGTGGTGCTCTCGGTATTCGGTGACGATTCCCTGGGCGCCGAATTGCGACGCGACTCGAGATTCGGCGGTTGGTCAACATGCCGACGATATTTCGAGTCACCTCACACAACCCACCCAACGCCCATTTCTTTTCTCACAACGCACATCTTCTACCATCGGGGCTGTAATGGACTTTCTATATTCCCGAGCCTTGCGGCCACCTAGAGCTTACATTTTTCGGAGCCAATTGCCCTTCTCTTCGCGCGAGTTATCCGGGACGAGACGCAGACAATTCCTGACTCCCCGAGTGGCCAAATGCGGCCTTAGCACATCTGAACCAGGTCAGTCGCAATATCAACCCTCTTCATAATCCCATGATCGTGATTAAATCGCTAACAACATCCATAGACAACCCCGAGCAAGGGACCTCCAAAGTCCCCCTCCGTCTCATGCCACTAGGCGGCTCAATAACTTACGGCGTCGGATCCCCCGACGCAAACGGCTACAGAAAAGCCCTCGAGGATATCCTCGTATCTCGAGGCCACCCAACCAAGATGGTTGGCTCCCGCAAATCCGGCAGAATGACCAACAACGCGCACGAGGGCTGGCGCGGGCTCCGAATCGACCAGATCCACGAGAAGGCAAGGAAATCAACCGCGAAATTTCAACCGAATCTATTCACCATCAATGCGGGCTCCAACGACTGCATCCAAGACTTTGAGATTGAGTCTGTGCATACGCGGCTTGAGGCTCTGATTGAGGATCGCTGGGGGGTTGGGTTAGGTGGTAGCGCGACGGTCATTCTCTCCACGCTGGTTGTGGCTGCTGATGAGCGGGTTAATGGGCGGGTACTGAGGGTGAATGATCACATCAGGCTCTTGGTGAGGAAGAAAGCGGCTATGGGGAGGAATATTGTTCTTGCTGATATGTGTAGTTCTAAGGGAGGCCCTGAGGTGGGGGATCTGGTGGACGATGGTGTACATCCTAATTATGAGGGGTATGTTAAAATGGCGAGGATTTGGGCGGACAGTATTGATGAAGCCGTAAGGGCGGGCTTTCTTCATCAACCATGGGTATATTCTGATATTGGGATCACCAAGTGACTTTTATGTATATAAATATGGGAATTGTTATTATCATTGACTTAAGTGGAAGTTCAGGGGGATTGTACTTTACCCCGGTTGCAGAAGTCGTCAGTGCTATAGAAGAGATACCGAAACCAAGGCCGAGGAAGTAGAAATTACATTATAAAAGCCAACATAATCAAATATAACCGTATTACAAAGGGTAGCACCGTAACTCCCTGCTTATCCTGTCGTGTGACCTCGCAGTTCATGAGGTATCTCCCTCCCACCAAGTTCTACCTATACACCACCATCATCAGGCTCAGCGTGCGACTTAAACAGCCTGCTCAGGGACTGTGGGCGGTCAATATTCATTTGGAGGAAAATCAGTAAACTGGAGGAGGTTGAATTAGTTGTTTCTACGGCTGCCAGCTTTGCCATATAACAGTTCTTCGATGCCAGCAAAACCCAAAGGATGTATAGTCCATACTGCATACCCTCCGTCTAGGTAGTCACAGAGGGTCTTCTAGTTGCTGGGGATACCCATTTGAGCCTCATAGGGGCCCGTCGGGGGTTATAATCCACGCTCCTTGGCTGGAAACCGGGAACGGGACCGCCTTGGGGAGGTAGGAGGCTGAACCCAAGGATATCGATCTGGTGTGAATCCATCAGATGTCACTCCATTTCCAAAGCTAGCATACTTGTCCAGGGGATTCGTGTATTCTAGGTGAAAGTCCTCCCATCGGACAATTTCTGTGGCTGCATAGTAATGGAGTACTGTTCCTGGCCATGGGACGATTACTTTTCCGTTCGCGTTTTTGTCTGGGGATGTGTTAGTTGATGAATGGCGGATGGATAATTGGAGCAATACATCACTCACACCACGAGTTACAGGGGCCTGACCACACCATATGAGGCATCCTGGACTGGACCCATTGATTGAATCCCTTTTGCGCCTCCTTCTTCACACACACTGATCGTAGTCGGTCCTTTTGTAGCCGCGACAGGACTTGCATCATATAGTATCCGGCACGTTCAATACCCGGGATCGCTGAACCGTTGACAGGGCACGTTGGCGGGTTAAAAGCTAAATAGGTAGTATGAGCACAGAAGAGGAATTGGGGGCTAGGTTGCTCCTACCAAGGAAATTTGGGAACCCTGCCACCATGGCAGCCATATAACTTTCGCAGGGTCCCTCAGGACCCCAATCTTCCGATAGTGATATTGAACCACGACCAATAACGGGAAATCGCGGTTTGTAAGGCTCAAATCCAGTAGCGTACACAATAATATCGCAGATGATCCTCCTCCCAGACGCCGTCACCAGACCATCTTCTGTAAGTTCAGAGACGGAATCGCATACATATTCTGCATTTGGCATCTGCAGGGCGTCCAGGTAATGGCCACCAGGAGTGAACCGCCGGCACCCAGCCTCGAACTTCGGTAATAACGCGTTCAACATATCCTTGTTGGTTATCTTGGATGTCATGAATGACTGGCCGAGTGCGGTAAAACGGGCTTGAGAGGACGTTGCTCTCCAGAGGCCCGGGAAGCCTTCTGCGAGCTTTTTCTCTAGCCCAATTCGAAATCTATAATATTCTAGGGGATTTCGGTGAAATGTCCGCTTTTGATCAGTAGAGTCTGGGACAAGGGTTAGCTAAAGGCTTGTCAGCACTAGGGGCATGTTCGTACGCACACGTGCGTTGAACGGCACCATCATCGGAGAATACATGTGGTACGATCCATGTTGGCCCTCGGGCAATATTAACGATACTTGAGGCCCCTATGAATAGGGTCAGCTGCCACTTTCTATATCTAGCTGCTAATGCTCCAGCTCACCTGGCTGTAGGGCAGCGGTGCACTGTACGGCGCTGGCGCCATTGCCGATAACCACAATCCGTTTATGCTTGGCATCGATATCCGAAAGCCAACTTGCAGTATGGACCTGACGTCCTTGGAATTTCTCTTGACCTGGAATGCTGAGGGTTTTGTAGTTGTTGAGCCTCCCCACGGCGTAGACAAATACATCAGCCAGGACGATTCTTTCTTCCTGGGTCTTCACGTCGTAGAGGGATATCTTCCATTTTGAGGATTCCTCATCCCAGTTAGCTGCCTGGCACTCAGTATTAAAGGACATGAATCTCCGGAGGTTATGCTTGTCAGTCACATCTTGCAGGTAGCCGAGAATCTCAGGAGCGGGTGGATAGAGAGACGACCAAGATGGGTTGGGCGCCCAGCTGAACTGATAGGTGTGGGATGGAACGTCACAGGTACATCTACAAGCTGTTAGAAAGCATCCACGGATATCGATGACCCAGTCTCGATGGATGAAGAGGTACATACCCAGGATATCGATTTTCGTACCACGTCCCACCAAGAGAGGGATTCTTGTCGTATATCTCGAGGTCAAAATGTGTCAGTGAGCTCGTCACATCGTGGGTAAATTGAATGCCAGAAATCCTGGGAAATTGTTAGATTCGATGGTCGATTTTGCTCCTGGACCTATCTGGTGGGTTCATCTACCCCGCACCTATTACAACAATCTTTAGCGGGCGTGGCACGAAAGCTGTTGGTTCAAGATCTGTGAAATCCATTTCTCGGAGACACAGCAAGGAGTGGCGGGGGTAAAGATAAATGTCGTCATTGAAAGGTACGTTCGAGAAAACACGAGACGATATTTAAGCATCGAAGGGTCGTCTAAGTACCGTAATCATGCTAAAGTACAGATGTCACGGCCAATCTTGCCTCCGCTATGTCTACACGGTCCTTCCCTGCGTCCTAGGAGCCGGATACATTAGCAGGGGTGAGGTCATTCGTTTGACAAACCAAGGTTGGAGTGGGGTTTAATGCAATCAATGCAAGGTGCAAGGTGTTGCGAATCAGGGCAGGTTAAACATTGGATCTCATTCTGGAGGAAGAACCGACAGTGGTCCCATAGCTATTTCTATCCTTAAGTATGTATTACTGCCTTAAACTAACTAGTGTAAGTAGAGTACAGGGGGGCCTGGGTGTGAAGGGATGTTTGAGGGCCAGTTGTATATATGGATGCGAGACCTTCACTGAGAACTGGACAAGATCCAACATCATGGATACATGTCAATTATTGAGTTTCTAACGCCTAGTGCAAATAGGCTGTCTGTATAACATGCATGAACCCTATTGATCGAGAACGTGCATTATCACGTGCGCACCGGATTTTGTCCCGCAAGGAGGCCCCCATCACCAGGTTGTGTAATCCGAGATTCCAGGATACTCTGAGCTCGAGAGATGTCAGTGTATGACGTTGATATATTTCCTGAGTTGAATAATAACATGCCATCATTACTAAATTCAAAGGGCAGGCCGTATCCCTTTGGTCCTACCCATGAGCTTCTAGCTAGCCCATGTTGTAGTGTCCCCGTCGATCTTCCTGTTAACCTTGCTGCTGAAGGGGACCAGGTGTGCGTATTGAGCCCAGGATATTCGCCACGGGGTGATAACCTGCAACCATTACCCGCAACAAGGGATAGGCACCAGCCAGTTGGCTTATTGAATTTGTTCAAAGTGTTAATATGTATCATCCCTCTTTCCGCCGACGTGAAGGTGATAAAAATACTATATTGAACAGGGTGTCAATACCATGTCAGAGAGCCAAAGAAATATCATAGGTGGTATGGCTAGTGACATATCGAGGCAAGCAGTCATGGTTTGCACATTATCTGGATTCTTTTTCCATCCGATGCCCTGATACCATTCTCCCTGGTTATTAAGGTCAGAGGTGGTGAGGGCAAGCGGATAAAGGGGGCTACTGGATCCCCAATTAGGTTTATTTTCCACATCAATATCCTCCAATCAAGAGCATTGAATGAACCACTGGTCAGCGGTACCGAATAACACCCAGCATATATGCCAGATGCCCTAAGTAGTAAGTCCACTTCCAAAACCTGCACATATGAAACCCCCTACCTACGCAAGGAGGGATGTTGCACAACAGACGTTCCCGTCTGATATCTTGTGACGACGTCACTAACACCACAACATGCCCAGTGCTATCACCACTACCTCGATTTATATTTGGACGTATCCCCATTGGTATCCTACCTAGGTCTAGCAAGATATGAAGGATGAAAGGCATGATAGAAAGCTCAGGTGCTCCGGGCTACGGTAATTGATTTGCACACTTCGCCACTGAGGAAGAACTTTAGGTATAACTGTACCAAACACGCTGCAAAGCAAAAGGACTCTGGTTTTATCGGAACTTTTTGAAAGCATAATACAAATGTTGGCGTGTCACTAGCCGTCTGTAATAAAATTTCCCAAAGCCTCCATGCCCTATTTCTGTCTATGTTTACTTGATCGATCTTTCCCCTCTAAGTAGAAATCTCTCATAAAAATGCTGCCCCCGCTCATCTTCCCTCAACCCCATCTTACAACGTCTAAAGATTTCCCTTTCTTTATACTCCCATAGGAACCTATATCACCGGATTGTGATTCTACTTACCGCTATGAACAATATTACCAACATTCACAGTTCCCGTGTCCACGACGCCGGTCAGACCATCAACGAGCAATTCGCCGCGGTCGCCAACCAGCATCCAAATAATCTAGCTCTTGCTTGCACCCATCAACGCGACGACCTCTCTCATACCCTCCCTAGAAACGGTGAACCGACCCCCAGCAACGAGCCTTACCTTCGATGGACCTTGGCAGCCCTAGAGCGCGCCGTCTCAGCCGTCGCTACCAATTTATCCCTACAGGGCCTAGAACCCGGATCCCCATTCTTCCTGGTTTGCTCGAACCGGGCCGAATTCGTGATTGTGGCTCTGGCAGCTTTCAAACTGAATTTGATCCTCGTACCGCTCGATCCTGGTAATGTTTTTCATTCGCAACAGGACTTTGAGTACAAACTCGACTTTGTGAAGAGATCTTTTGATGGCAAGCCCCTGGGGATTTTGGCTGGGGTTACCGAAATCGCCATGATGGATAAGGATCTTATCTCTCGGTGTTGTACAAAGGTTTCCCTGGATGGCGCTGTTGATGGATGGATCCAGTTTGGAGACTTACTCTGGAACACACATCCTAAACCTCAAGAGGAAAAGGTTGGCCCAACCGTTAGGGAGGAGAGGGCGATTTTCTTCACCAGCGGAACAACCTCACGCCCTAAAGGGTGCCTCGCCAACATGCAAAAGTGGTTCGACGCGCTGCAGCACTCGATCAGCCCGGGACGTGCATCGGTGGGAGATGTTATTGCAGTCGCAACCCCGATTCATCATGCATTCGGCTTCATTTGCACCATACTACCTCTACTAAAGGGGGCTTGTGTCGTTCTCGCATCGGACGAGTTCGACCCCGGTGCTGTTTCCAAGGCTATTGTGCTTGAAAAATGTACCATCCTAGCTGTCGTTCCAACAATGATCCACACTTTAAAGGATACATTTTCCCACTCACCTCCCCCGCGATTAACGGGGATCATATTCGCCGCAATGCCCTTAACCCCAACCGTGGTCGGGATAAGTCAAGAAATCTTCCGTCCGGCGTGGGTCGAAAACTTCTTCGGGATGTCTGAGGGTGTTTTCCTCTGCACTGGTCCACAACCGAACATTAATTCAAAGATGGAAGATTCCACCCTTCCGGTTGGCAGACCTGTGGTCGGCTCCCGTATCCGAATTTGTGACTCCGATGACAACATCGTCCCTCCAAACGCCCCGGGGTCGATACACTATGCCGCTGACACTCTGGTCGACTATCTCGGTATCGTGGAGGGTGCCTTCTACCCTCACGACGGGCGAAAGTGGTTTATAACCGGCGATGAGGGTTTCCTCAGCCCCGATGGCCAGTTATATCTCACCGGACGGTCGAAGGATATTATCGTCCGCGGAGGAGTGAACCTCTCGCCGGCGAGGATCGAGTCGGTTCTAGCTCCTATCCCGGAACTGAGGTCTCTCGATATACAGATTGTGGCCCATCCGGATCCGATCGCGGGCGAGGTTCCTGTGGCTGTCACGAGTGGCAAACCGGGGGATGATACGTTGAAGTTGATTCAAGACTCTGTTCGGTCTGAACTAGGGTCAATGTTTATTCCTACGAAGATCATTGAGCTGCACTCATTGGGTTTGACCGATTACCCGAGGACCAGTGTCGGGAAGGTTATGAAGTCCAGCCTCGTGGCCCTCGTGGCAAGTGTATTCAAGGAGCAGATGCCCCATTCGTCACCGTGTCAGGACCTCAGCCATCAAGTCATAACGGTTTGGTGTAATGTTCTGGGTCTGTCCGAGACACAGATTAATACCAGTCTTCCGATTTCCCAGCCTGGAGACAGCATCCTTTTGCTTATTGCCCGGGATAGAATTCAGAAGGCTACCAGTAAAAAGATTCCTTTGTCTGGATGGTTGGGTTGCAACAGCATTGAAGAGCAAATTACCTTCTTGGAAAGCGCAGATTGTGCCGAAGACAAACCTCCTGTAGTTACAAGTGATTCATCTGCAAGTGACGGTAGTCGGCCCCTCGAGATTCACGATCTGGCCCATATTGACAACAACGAATCTTACTTTGCGCGAACAAAGCAGGCAGTGGAAGAGACAGTCGCCACCTTTGATCTTTCTTGGGCTAATGTTACTGAAGTTTTTCCCTGCACTGACTTTGTACGTGCCATATGCAGAAATCGGGCAGTAGACACCTGGAACATCAGAGCAACAGTTGTGTCGAAGAATGCCACAAGGGAGGTTAGTTCCACAACTACCAATACCTTGAAATCCTCATAACTCATGTCCCTAGGCCATGCGCAGCGCTTTGGAGGAGGCCTTGGCTCAAAACCCAATACTGCTGTCATTTATCGTCCCGAACTCTATGCATCTTCCGGAAGACGTCAGTCTTCATGTCGTGATTCGACAAACCCCTGACATACTCGATCGAGTCATCCAGGACTATGGTGCAGTAGACTCCGTCACCGACCTCGAGGCTCTAGCGATGGATTACCCATTCAAGGATCCCCTCCTTCCAGGGCCCCTTTTCAGTGCCCTAATTCTTTTTGTGCGGGAGACCAACTCCGCTGCAGTTATCACCAACAGTAAGAAGTCCGCTCTCCGGTATTGAATTTCATTAACAATTCCCAGTCAGCCACGCCGTTGTCGATAAGCCTTCACATATGCAGCTTCACCAGGATCTCGATGATATCCTCTCCCAAAAACAAGTTCAGCCCCATACAAGCTTTGCAAAATGGGCGAACACCTATCACTCCCTCCGGACATCACCAGCCGCACAAGAAGCCACTACATCCTTCCAGCGATATCTCCACAACATCGACCAACACAGCCATGTCCTCTGGCCTTACCCAACGCGTTCCCTTACCGTCACCGCCGAACGAGCCACTACCAATGGCCATATCCTCAAATTCTTTGCCCCGTCCCTCACCATCCTCCGGCAGAAACACCCCCATCTAACCGCCCCAACTCTCATGAAAGCCGCCTTAGCCCTACTAGTCGTATCCCGAACCAACCATTCCCACGCCCTCTTCCTCAACTTCGAAGCCTGTCGCTCAAGATTCCCCTTCACCAACCCCTCAACCCACTCCCAAGACCCCGACTCCCCAGATGCAGTCACCGTCGCAGGCCCCACCATGAACGGCGTCATAAACCTCATCCCTTTCCACCCAGCCGAGCCGGTCCTCTCCTACCTAAACCGGATCCACTCCGACCAAACCAACTTCACCAAATACGCCCACGTCCCCTGGGCAGAAGTCTTCCGAGACACAGCTATCTCCGCCAACGAGTTCGTCGGAAGAATCGCAGAATCGCTCATTTTCAATTGGATCCCTGGCCTTGGAGCCCTCACGACGGGGAGGAATCCGTTCGAGGCGATGGAAATGACGCAGGTGGCTTTTCGGCCAAAGGTGGGGATGCTGGTTAGTGCGGGGTTGGCGGGGGATGAGGGGACGGAGATGGTGATTATGCTTCATGGGGCGGTTGCGAATAATTTGGGGATGTGGGTTGAGAGGGTTGCGGAGGAGTTGAAGAGGGTTTTTTTGTGGTTGTGCAGGGAAGAGGTGTGGGGGGTGCCGGTGAGGGGATTTGTCGGGTGTATTCATTGAGGGTTTTACCTTATTTTACCTTTGCTATATGGAAGAGGAAGTCATATAGCAATAACCAACACATTATATGGGCAAATGCCCCGGAAAGAAGCATTGGCCACTGCCTGGCTCTCGGATCAAGACCTTGCGGGCGGGGCGTGTATCGAATGGGGCCGGTTTGACTTTTCATATAACCTTTTACGATTAGGTTTAGTGTACTGCAAACCTAAATGTGAAGAATGCTGCTACATATATATTAATATATTTGATTAAAAATCAAGCGTGTCATCTATATGCATGGGGGTGGAACACCCTGTGGAGACAATATATATAAGGCTGCTTGAGGTATATTAAACACACAACGGATTATAGCACGTATACCCCATCGCCACTCATCTAGTACTTGAACCTCGAATTATCGACCAGCAATAGCCAATTTCGAACCATAGCGCAATTGATGAACTGATTACGAACCCTCCCAGCAAAATCTAACTGAATACTCTAAGAAATTCTTTTGTTCGGATCTAAGATAAAAGCATCAGAATCTAGAGCCCGAGGTACCGGTTTACCCTCAACAGACCCATCAATTCCTAGAAAATATATATTATAATGATTTTGCATACATCACACCATCCGATGATACTCCCTCACCACCCCATCCGACTCAATAATATTCTCCGTACTAGAGGTATCCCCATTCTCAGTCCTCGAGTGCACCTGATAGCTACTAGTAACCGTAATCCCATTCCCATCCGGATGTTTTACCGATTGCGAGTGCGAATTACTATGGCCGTAACTACCAGCGGACCGTTCAACATTATTTAGTGACGAGAGCTTATGCGAGCCGGTTCGCTTGCGATGGCGCGATGGGTACGAGTCGTCTGTTGCGTATCGTTCTGCGCCCCGCGAGGAGGGGACGAGCATGGGGAAGACGTGGCGGACGAAGGGCTTGAGGACTGCGAGGCAGTTGCACATGATGCCGAAGTTGAGTTCGATTGCACTGCATTCGATTAGTTAGAGGATGCCGTTTTGAGACGTTTACCAACGACTCTCCTAGGGGCTGGGGGAAAGATGACTTACGACCACACGCAGACAGTGGCCTCAGACCAGGTGAGATCGGCATCGTGCAAGATATTCATGATGTAGGTGATGCGTATGATACTTGTAATCACCACCCTGTTTGCCTCCGTTAGAAAGGGCATTGTATGCTTCTTTCGGAGGGTAGGGAAGACTTACGCGGATCCAATTGCAAAAATAAACCCGAGTGCGATTTTCTGCCTGAGTGGCAATTGAAGCGCCCACAGTAACGGAATCGGGAGAAGCAGCATCAGGAAATCGGTCACAATGTTCAAGATTGCCTGCCACAGCGCTAGACTGTTGATGCAGGGCGTCTTGTCCGTATGCAGGGGGTTACAGCCGGCGGCCGTTGCGAAGGTCGTTGCAAGCGTATACCCGGCAATGACGAACATTAGGAAATAGATGATGTATCTGAAGTTCTTTGACGGGTTGAGGCGGTGGTACCTGGCATGGTTAGTATTTCTCTGCAGAGAGGGGACGGGAATGGGATTCTTACAGGATGAGAATCGAGAATTTGGTCATAAATGGCGCCCAGCAGTAGGTTACCACGATGGGGATCAGCAACTGGGGACATATGTTAGCTGTGGTGTGGGAACTGATTGATGGAACACTTACGACTAGATAGTTTTGAAGAGCAGTGGCAGGGACGTTCCACAAATGTCTACCAAACCCGTACTTCATTGCTGGGGAGTTTAGTATGAGGATCCGGCAACGATAAAGATATTCTTACATTCAACACATAGGGCAAAGAACGCAATTGAAAATACAGCAGACCCGATAACAGCGACTGCGGAACCTTGTCAGCACATTCGAATTCAGGATGCATATAGACATCTTTGAAACGTACAGTCATCGAGTCCAACAGATTTCACAATAAACATTCGCGTGTAGAGCCGCATCAAGAGGAGAAGCATCGCAATACTCAACGTAATTGCATACACCATGATAAACTGGTTCTGAACGCTGGTCCTGTCAAGGGAAAAGTCCGGCGTGACCCCCTCCGGCGGCGGCATCGCGCCTACAATTTCCGTAGAACTCATGATGGATGTTGACACAACGCGAAACCTGGGACCCTCATGAGGCCAGAAAGAACAAACAAAGAAGAAAAAAAGAGAGGCATGAGAAGAAAGAACAATGAGGCTGTTCTCCAGCAAATTAATTGTCCCAGCAGAGCCTTCGTCAACTCGCCCGTTTCAGGAGGTGGCGCTGATGATCTCCCCAAGGTTTTCCATCAACCTTGGCTTGCTGCTCCCACTTGTCGGAAGTTAGGGCAACAAGACACTAAATCGGCGGCGGGGCCGGTTGACTAAAATTGCTTCCGTTTGATCCAATTGTTTCACGCGGTGGGAGTGGGTTTAGGGAAGGATTCCCCGAGTCGATAATTCGCTTCAGCCTAGTGCACAAGCCAGCCCGTCTATTATTTCCTGGCTGCAGCAGCGAGTCATGGCAGCCCTCCAAGAATCCAAGAGTCCAAGACAACCCCCGGATTCTTCTCTGGTTTGCCTCCCGTGGAAATGGATCAAATAAGCCTGGCCAAGAGGCGCAAAGAGTCCACTGCCTATATCTTGGTGATACTTCATCTGTAGCGATCTAGGAAATATGTCGCGTGCTCAATTGAAACGACTCTCCCTCTTTTTACCGCATTTCTTTTTCGTCTCGACCCCAATTTCTTTCCCACTTTTTTCTTTTTCTTTTTATTCGCTTTTCACATTCTCTTGGCATTGTCAAGCTAGTCTCCAGCTTCTCGGGACGGGACGACGCTATTGACACGATGACAGCGGCCGGAAGGAATGCCTCGACGATTCCTCGGGTTTTGCGGGACACCGGACCCTACTAGTGGCCAGATTTTTCTCCGCCAAACGCACCTAGACCACAATGGAATCCCCATGCACAAAAAACCAACAGCCTTATGCCATTCCTATTGGGGGAGAAGGCCCTTGTTGGAAATTATCAGACGATCTTCTGTCGCTTAACAGAACCTCCTCATCAACCCTGCCCTGCAGTATCCTTATTAGGAATGGCACTCATGTTGGCTGTCGCGTACGGTAGAGACCGTTGGCCCCCAATATTTTCCTGGTCGAATGGGAAGTGAATCCGAATATGAGGCTAGTGATTCCTCTTGTGTTATTCGCACTCCGACGCATAACTAGCTCGCTGGCAACTGGATTCTCTTCATGGCTTTGCGACCGTGCCAAGAAAACGTCGTACAATCCTTCGAATCCCGAGCGGAGGTCCCCCGGCATTTGGTCGCTGGCGCTCGATTTCCCCCCTCTTCACTTCACAATGGTTCTTGAAACTCAAACTCACAGCCAGGCCCAGATGCTGTGTTTGATGTGTCATGGCGGGAGACCAGGAATCGCTGACGCCAACCGTACTGGCAACGGCCAGTCTCACGGGTGTTGTTCTTCATCTTCTCTTTTTTAAACAGGTTGAGGTCGACAGGCGGCCTGCGTCGACGGCTGGTTCGTTCATCGTTGCTTATTTTTTGATTGCCAATGCTCTTCCATTTATTAGCGATGAGTACCGGGGATTCATTTGGGCGTATACGGTCGCTGCTTTGGCGTGGTTGAGTCTTGTTGGATCGCTCTTCGGCAGCATACTCGTTTACCGCGCCTTTCTGCATCCGCTGAAGAAGTTCCCCGGGCCGTTTGGTGCGCGATTGAGCAAGTTTTGGAGTTTGCGGAAGGTTCTTGAAACTAATATCAGATGGTACACTGTTCTCGATGAGCTCCATGAGAAATATGGCGATTTTGTTCGGACAGGTGAGTTACTACAATCCAACTTTGCACCGGGAATCAAGCTGACAGAATGTATGCGTTAGGGCCCCGCGAACTCGTGATCTTCGACGCAGCTGCCATCACCCCAATCCTTGGCTTTGCAACAGTAACAGGCAAAGGCCCCTTCTACGATTCGATGGAAACCTCTGTGAACACGACCCGTGATAAAGCGTTTCACCGACAAAGACGCAAGGTGTGGGATACCGCGTTCAAGATCTGTGAGTGTAATCAGCAAGCTAGCTTCGATGATTGGTCAATCTGACATTTCCGGTTCTTGTAGCCCTTGCAGATTACGCCCCTCGAATCGAGGAATTCACCGATCAACTCCTGGTGCGAATCGGAAATAATCTAGGAAAGGCGGTCCTGGTGAACGAGATATGCATTCACTATAGTTATGATGTGATGAGTGCGTTGGCATTTGGGGACGCGATGGGATACATCAAGGGCGACTCGAATGATACTGCAAAGTCGGTCCTGGATAATATTCAGAAGGGTGTTGATGCGATTGGGCTACTTCTCCATGTTCCATGGTTGATGGGCATGTTGACGACTTTCTCGTGGGCCATTGGTCCGATGCGTGAGTGGAATGAGTACTCGGAGAAGCTGGTCCTGGATCGGAAACAGGTGCGTACCAATAGCTATCATTACATGTTTGCTGTTTCTGATAAATGTAGGCCAAAAACCCGAAGCCGGATCTGGTCGGTCATCTCCTGAACAATACCGACGACACTGCAAAGGGACGCTCTCTGCTCAATTCGGAGAGTCGCTTGATCGTCGGTGCTGGAAGGTAAGAAACCTTACAACCCCCCACCTGTTGATCCGGTTCCTATGCTAATACCCACTGCCTTGTATGAAACAGTGACACGACCGCAACAGCATTAACCTTCCTATTCATCAACTTCGCCCTCTACCCAGAGTGGCTCCAGAAGCTACGGGAGGAGATCGACCCGGTTTTCGCAGCCTCCGGGTTCAGCAATACGCGAACGCTGCCTGTTCTCGATGCGATCATCAACGAAACCATGCGCCTCCATCCGTCCGTCTTCTTTGGTTCCCAGAGGGAGACACCCCCAGAGGGAATGCAGATTGGAAACACATTCATCCCAGGGAATACCATAATATCCATCCCCGGTTATCAGATTGCCAGAGGTATAACCCCCTCCGGCTCCTCCCACAAACTTCCTATTACTAGTAGCCATTGTATGACTCATGTGTGTTAATCGATGTCTAGATGAACGTAACTTCGTCCACGCAACCGAATTTCTCCCAGAAAGATGGTACTCGAAACCCGAACTCGTCCTGAACAAAACCGCCCACATGCCCTTCTTAATTGGCCCCAACAACTGTGCGGGCCGGAATCTAGCGATGATGGAACTCCGCTCTGTTGTCGCGCGCGTCGCTCACGAGTTCGATATTAAATTCCCTCCTGGGGCCCATTTTGACGCTGAGGACTATTTCAGTCGGGTCAAGGATCATTTTATTGCTGGGGCGCCGCCTCAGGATCTTGTATTTACTAAGAGGGTGTAGGGGGCTGTCTAGTATTTCTAATTGGGTAGATATTTTGGATTGTGTAGTAGAATTAATACTTTCTTATTGAGGTGTAACGCCCTTTTTACCTCTCTACACCAATCCTTGGAGGGTTGTATGTGCTTCACCGGTTTATAGAGGGACTAACGCATCCTCGGTGACGCTGAATATTTGGAATATTTGTAAAAGGCTTTCGAGCGAAGATGGTTGCCATGTAAAATGTTACACTATCTATGCGTTTTGTTCGCCTGCCTCTATTCGCAGGAGAACCTAATAAAAGTGATATCTCACCAGGCAAAGGTGCAATGAAGGCGATGATGATAGGATTAAACATGTATAAATTATAGTTTCAAAATTAACCTGGCAAGCAATTCAAGCCATACATGTCAATATATTTATAGTAACGATGTGGACGAATAATGCCGGTGGGTAGTTGAACGTATATATCAGAGGGTGGGAGACCGTACTGCTAGATAGGAATTCGCTGGAGATTATCTTTTACCTTTTTAATTATGATATAGAGGTCGAGCATTCTTTATTTATTTCAATAAAAAAGTAGATGCAGCTCTAAGTTCAATGTCGACCTTCCCCGTAGGCAAGGAGCGTTTGTCGATGTTTCGCCGAGCGGAAGTCCGTCGGTTGCTTCCCATTTGGTTGGCGAGCCACTCAACCCCTTGCTTTGGGAAGTTGTGAACGACGGCTGAGGACTCTTATAATATATTGTGTCAGTGGGTCTATTTGGCCTTTTGTATGTAATAGGATTGTGACAGATATATTTCCGACTTCTGGTATATCTCCAGGTAGCCAGCGTGGGCGATTATCCGGGTAGTTTTTAGGGAGTGAGAAATTATATACTGAACAAGCAAATATGATGTAAATTCAAGTGACGACAAGTTAAAGGATTACAAGCCAGGGACGAGTATTCTGGTGCTACCAGTAGGCGCATCAGGTCGGTGAGAAGAACCTAATATCATGAATGCAGGAAATGTGCAGCAACAAACAAGGGAACTCTAAATCATTCCAACTACATTACAATTATATTGATCTTCTGTGTGACCTAGAATGCGCGCAATGCTTGAATAAGTAACCCTCAAGCAGAATTTGTTATCTGGCTATGCAAGTAAGAAGCCAAGCGAAAACCTAGGAAGTGGTTTGTAGTAAGGGCTGAGCTGGTTTAATATCCAGTGCATTTTTGAGGTGTCACAGATTATGCATCATGCCAGATTAATCATAAAAGGAATAGTGTTTCCTTGTTCCAATTGGCCAGTGATTACCCTGCAGGTTGTATTTGCATTATAGATGCATCCTATTGGCAAATGTTTATGTGGATTCTGTAACCAGGGTTAAAGGTGCAATGGCATTAAAAGGGTTGGATTAAATAAGCATAGAAAAAAAGGTTCCTCGAAAGCTAATTTGTAACTATCCAAATGTCATCTCTCTTGCTTATTGGAACGTGCGTGGCGGTAGTGCCGAAAATCGAAAGCTGGATATCTTCTCCAAAGGTTGAGCTTGTATGGTTCTGCTCCAGTTGGATTTCCTTGACGGATAAAGAAGAGGAGTCCTGATGGTCGTACGACATATTGGCCAACGGGGGAGCTGATCAAGATTTCATCTTCTGAGCGAGGATCCGGATCGGGCCCCAATTATAGACCAATCCCCTGTTGTGCTGGGCGCACAGCTCTTCCAAATGCGCTTCATTGGCCCTGACACCCGGTCGCACGTCTTCAGCACACGTCCTTGCAATCCCCTGGAGAATCTCAACTAATGCCAGGAGATAGGTGTCAGTACACTTTTGGACTAGAAACGGCTGGAATACGTCCGTGTGGTACTGAAGGAGCTGCATGCGCTCCAGTTCCAAAGAATTGGGAACTGCAGACACCCAGCTGCAGTGCCAAGTGTTAGCTTCCCCGTGGTCGGATCAGGGACAGGATTGACACCCACCCGTAGTCCAGTCCAGCCTTTTGGAATAGAGTCGCCATATTTTTCTCGAATTCCTGCGCCTGGGTGCCTTTCACAACCTGGCGGGTTAGATCGGCTTCCTCCCACTGAATGTAGCCACCCGGTTCTGGCTCTGTTAGTATTGGATGGGCCACGGGAGGGTGGGGGCAATTATCAAGGGGTGTATTACTTAGTAATCGTTCAATATGGCGGATCAATGCTGGCACATCGTCGGTTACGACATTGCTCGCCCACATTCGGACATGGACCACATCGTACTGCCCGACCAAGGAGGCAGGAGGGTCTGTCAAGGAGTCCAGGATACTCAGATTTAGATTAGGTGGCCACAAAGCCTTGTCCGGGAATTGATTCTCCGAGATATCGAACCCATGCAGTTGTGCTGTTTGTGGCAGCTGATTGGCCAGGTCAAAGAGCCAGATCCTGTTACTGTTAAAGGCAGGGCCAGATGACGAAAAAAGGTAAATGAGGGTGCCCACCCTGTGCCTGTTCCAAGTTCGGCTATCTTCATATTGTCTGTTTTGGGAATCTCAGGGTGAAGTATGTAGCCGGTGTGGAGCCTCCAGAGTAAATGCTGGGCATCCAGGCTTGGGAAGTTAGAAAAAGGACTCCCGCTCACATGTCAAAAGGATGGAAGAACGGAATACCGGATGGAGGCGGATAGTGCCCTTCCAAGCACGTAATCATCGGAGATGGCCATGGTTTGTTTCGCAAAATATTGACGTATAGTTCTCTGTCGAACTTATGATTCTCTGGAGTGAGGCTGGCGCTTATGGCTAGGCTAGCTTTATAGCTCTTTTATGGACTTTACCCATATCCATTTCCCTCGATCTCCATGGACCCCCCCCGGTATGCATGTTCGGAGGATTGAGTTCACTGGGTGGCCTTTTTCAACCTGCGTGCTAAGCGGTCTGGCAAATCTAGTATGAAATATAAAGAAACAGGACTGCGATTCCATTGACATAGAACTTAAACACGAATGTCAAAAGTTTGGTTAAGTAAGGGAGGATCCTTTCATAACAATCCATAGCTGTAAGGAGACTCCACCTATGCCCGGGACAAACCACAGGATATTCTCGCTCCACCACTGACACACAGAACAAGTTAAAGCTTGATTCACCCTATCAATGGATGGAGCTGTTCCCCGGATTGGGTCTACCGCATGATTACAGAGGTATCCTTGCCTTTGCTCTGTACTGAAATCCCATGACCTCCCCTCTCTTCAAGTGGTGTAGCTTTTCAGATGTCGGAAATCGGATCAAGGAGAGTTTATGGATATGTATATGGAGCTGACCTTATAGCGCTTTCTAGCACTGTCACCGGGATCTATCATGTGAGAGGTCACTTTAGTCATGTCCCGGGACATATTCATGCAAGGCATCGAAGTGTCTGTAGGGCATGCCCGGGTATACACGGGCAATGAACAAGTTTATGAATCCCCTGCCTTTCCGCTCGTGTTAAAGCAAACAGGGAAGTTCATAATCATTATGGTGTGACCGGATAATCATGTCGGTGATCGAGCCAGTCAAGAGATATGACGGCCCGTTTTGGATGCAAGGTATCTATCCAACCGGTATCATGGCACCAGAGGCTATAGAAATTGGAGAATTTAGACTCTCCCACCTGACCTTGGGCAGCGAGCTTATAAGGACGTGGCAATTGAAGGTGTATCTCCTCATTTCACGAACGGCTAACATATCCAAACAAACCCTTCCCAGCTGTTCTTTTCATTTATTTTGCAATGAAGTCTACCCTCACCTCCATCACCCTCAACCCCGGATCGACTGATATCCTTGAAGCCGTGGAGTTCATCTTGTCGAATTGCAAGGATGACGACTACTATGCTTACGAACGCGGGGACTGCTGGTACCTGGGGATCGGGGCCCAGAAATCCCTCTTCGTTTCCCCAAACGGAGAAGAAATGACGATACAGAGCGGGGGGATAAAATGGGTACAAGATGTCGACAAGTCATTACCTGATATTGCCAGAGACTTTGCCCACGAGAACCTACAATCCGGATGTAGAATATTCGGACAGGCCGGTTTTAACTATGCCTCTCACATCCGAGGACAATCTTACACGCCTGGTCGATGGCCGCTTTTGGCTTTGATGGTTCCACGAAACGAAATTGTCTTCGAACCGGGCCAAATCACTGTCACTGGCCTCTATAGTCAGGACGTCCTTGACCTCTGTGCTTTACTCCAAGGTTCAAAGCGCTCGACACGCCTGCCTTGCTTCCAAAGCGTAAGGACGGATCAGAAGCCAGAAGAATATACTAAGCGCGTTAGCAATGCATTGTCCGAAATGGACCAGGGTTTATACTCGAAGGTCATCCTTTCTCGGGCCATAGATCTTGAGGAAAAGGTCGACATGCCCAGCACACTACGTATCGGTAGACGGTCCAACCGTCCCGCACGAACCTTCTGTTTAAGCCATTCAGGGTTCCAGGCTACTGGGTTTAGTCCCGAGCTTGTGATGTCCGTCGAGGACGGTAAGGTGACAACTGAGCCTCTTGCTGGGACTCGTGCACACACAGGAGACGCGGCCGAAATCGCAAGGCTGCGGGAGGAGTTGGAGAGTGATAACAAGGAAATTGTGGAGCATGTTATTTCTGTCAAGGAAGCTGTCAACGAAATCTCTCAATTGTCGGATACCGCATATGTGGAGGAGTTCATGAAGGTGCGGCCTCGCGGTCCCGTCCAGCACTTGGGCTCTCGGGTGGCGGGGCAGCTCGCACCTAGAAAGGATGTTTGGGATGCATTTAATGTACTGTTCCCCTCGATCACAGCATCTGGTATTCCGAAACCGGCGTCCCTCGAAGCCATCCAGCGCTTGGAATCTCAGCCGAGAGAGCTTTACTCGGGTGCTGTCTTAATGGTGGAGGATTCGATGTCCATGGAAGCTGCCTTGGTCCTTCGTACCGTCTTTCAAGACCGGGACCGTCAATGGATACAGGCAGGAGCTGGGATAATTCCACAGTCGAGCCCACAACGAGAGTTGACGGAGACTAGGGAGAAGCTGGCCAGCATTGCTCCTTTTGTGGTTCGCAAATGCTCCTAGGCATGATCAACCCTACACTGTATTCCTTTTAACCGTCATTCTCTAAAGACACATTGTTCTAGTTAAAGTTCTTTTTCTAGTGGTTTCATTTGAGCTCTGCGTCGCGTAGAAGGGGGGGTATTGCCAACGATGTCTTTGGTGTTCGGATCAACTCCTTCCAAGAGCAGCAAAGATATGATTTCATGATATCCGCCCTTCGCGGCATAAAATATTGCATTCTCCCACGTATCGTCTTGAACACACGGATTAGCCCCTGCTTTGAGAAGCAATCTTGCACATTGCAAATTCCCCGTTGCTGCCGCCAGCGCCAATGGGGGCACAGTGTAGGGAATGCGCCCTAAACCACATTCGTCCCTCCCCTATCAACTGGGCTATTTCGGTAGCACCGACACGGCTGGTTGATTGCGTCCCCTTTTCATCGCAAGTCAGGTCAATATTTGGCGGGAGCTCTGGGTCAGAGGATAAACCGATTGCCATACTGACTGCCAACGCTACGAAAAGCCTGAATAAATGCGACTGTTCAAGGATACGGGTAACGGTTGAGCTCTGATCGAATACATACAGTTAGAATTCGATATAAACACAGAACACTATTGTAATTACACTGGATAAACAGTTCGCCAGTATACCCGCCGTAGAGCTTTTAGAATCCGCCGGCAGTCATTATCCTCCCTACTGAGCTTCTCCTTCCGATCGTCAAGTGCTTCTTCGGCAGCCTTCACACACCGACGCAGCTTCCGTGGAGAATACCCACTGGCCTGCATGGCTTCTAGTAGCAGTACAACAATATCGAAATGCCCCTGGCATGCAGCCTTGCACAGTGGGAATTCATGAGTCCGATTACCAAGGAGTATATTGGCCCCTCGTTCCATCAAAAGTCGGATAGCTGCTATCTTTCCTCCCGCAATAGCTATCATCAATCCCGTCTCACGGCCGTGGGCGGAGTCGTTGATATCGACGCCATTTCGCAGCAGAAGGTCCAGCATAGCGCTCGCCACTGAGGGATCTAGGAGACTAGCTGCAAATCTAGTCAACGATTGGTTCCCGCAGTCGAGCCTGAATCCGTGGTCGATCAGAATCTGAAGGGATTCAACATATCCCTGAAACACGACGTCAACAATTAGTTTTGCATCCCGGGTAAACCCTGGCTGTGGAGCGAAGCCATGCTGGACCAGGAGTTTCAATCTGGCCTCGACGTCTCCACTCCCCGTTACAACCTTATAAAGTGCACCATCAGAATTGAACCCTTCAGAAGATATATATTCCTTAACGCCCAGCCCCCGTTCCAGAAGCAGTTGGAGCTGTGTGGCGGTTCCCATGCGGAGCACCGTACTGACCACCTCGGGTCCCTGCCACGTTCGATCTGTAGCATGGTCAAGAAGCAACGGGAAGGCAGAATCGTCAAGCGCGAGCCACCTGAGCATATGGGAAACCGCCTCTTCCTTGGCCTCCGACTTGCACTCGAGCAGACGGCTGAGAATGTCCGCGTCACCTCCCCGGACCGCGTAGTACAGCGGAGTCTGGGTGTCGTCGCACCGATATATCTGGTCAGTGTTTGAGATGTGGGAGAGCAGGAATCTCAAAACCTCCATACTTCCACCCTTCACGGCCCACCTGTAGGGTGTTTGCCCATCGACTCCCCGCAGCGGCTGGTTGGGGTCACAGCCCCTTGCGACTAGGTCACGAACAAGGTCCAGCCGGCCAGCGAACGCAGCCAGACACAGCAGTCTGGCCTCGCTGCCGGTTTCGATGAGCCCCTGCGCATAGCTTGTTTTCTCTAGGAGCATTCTCAGCAGGGGTTTCTTTTCGGATCTCAACAACTCCAGGCTCCCATATCCCCAGTCGATCGGCGTTGACATTTCCCGCCGGGGGTCGTCCACCTTGACCAGTAATGGCGCAATATCAGCCCCGTGGTCCAGTAGTACTTGCACGCATGGGGCGTGTCCAAACCCCAGTGCGAAGGTTAAGGGACAACCCCCGCGGCGACCGGTTGCGTTAACATCTGCGCCTCGTTCCAGTAAATATTGCAGGGCAGATGGGTCAGAAGCATACGCCATCATCCCCAACAAGTTCATACCAATTTCATCCACATTGTTGATATCACACCCTGCATCCAAAAGGACCTTGATGGCGGACAGATGGCAATCCGGAACAGCGGCCCAGAACGCTTTATTGAGCAGGGCCTCCGTCACCCCGTCAGGCCCGATATACTCCAGTAGTAGACGTAAAGCACCAGCCTGGCCATAACCGGCAGCGATATCCACAGCAGATCCCACCAGTTTCAGGCTTTCTCGCGTCACAGAAGGGGAATCGCCACGCTTGTCATGGGGATCGTAATAGGTATGGTAACAGCGATCGTCATTATCGTGATAGTAGTCGCCCGGTTTCCAAAACGGGTCTTTCCTTTCCCCGTGGGCTCTTGGATCCACACCGTGATCCAAAAGGAGTTTCACAATCGTCGTGTGGCCGTTTTTTGACGCGAATACCAGTGGTTCGGGACTTGGGGACATCCCTGCGGCTAGCATTTTGCGCACGGCTATTTCTGATCCATGGGCTGCAGCCCAGATGATGGCACCTTCATCGCTTGATTCTGCCTGCCGCTTATACAGGAGGGGGTTGATGATCGCATAGTGAGATGAGTTAACTTGTGAAAGGGAATTCACTTCGCTCTCGAAATCGAGGAACGATATGATCAGATGAAGGATTTCGGTCGGAAGGTCGCCCCATGTGATTGTCATTTTTTTCATTACCCTTCCTTTCGTGTTTCGTGTGGAAATATCGTGAGAATTGAACGGGTGTGGGCTTTTTATATGCGCTGAACACGAACACGAGCTCATTCTGCCTGCTTCGCTCCATGGACGCCTAGGTCCCTATTTAACTGGCGCTAAGTGAAGCCATCGTATTTCTTTGAACAAACAGGCTCCTGTTTCACGAGATTGTGGCTGAGCCGATAACAGCGTCTCTCATGAGGCATCACAATTTCTCCTCCCAAATTGTGTTGGGCTATCCATTTCCTTACCTTCGGGAGGCTCTGGGAATATTGATGCTTAGTCCGTCACCATACCCAATCGTGTGATGGCTGCAGCCTCTAACATGTGGAAAGTAATACAGGCAGGACGTGTGCCTAGATACTTGACAGATATCACGTCACTGAAAGGAGCTCACCACTCGTCGATACCAAGCCCAACAAGCTTTTTAATCGTCAACGCGATAGCCCTTGCCAGCTCCTCTCCGGTCTGCCATGCTTCATCATGGGATCCATCTAGGAAGAGGACCTCAACAAACCTCCTCCGCGGATCACCCTCCACCCGTTTATCTACAGTCTTCTTCATCGTCAACGTCTGTTCAAGCGGAATAATAACGTCCATAGAGAGTGCGACAGCACAGCCAGTCGGCCAGACGTCCATCCTCGAACTCCTTGCCGCTGTCACAGATAGAGGAAGGGGGGGTAAGGTTCGACGAACGCTGTTTGCTGCAAGGAAGGCATCCTGCCATGACTCGGGATAAAGCTGTTTTTTGTTTCTCTTTGGCGCATACGGCACTTATTTGACAAACACGCAGTACCACCGCGCGAAAGAAAATTATCGAGATATCTTCTCCCACCTCCTGCGTCATGTCGAGGACGAGAGCTCGCGAAATCCGTGGAATTACGGGATTGAATTCACGCGTCCAGCATGCTATATGGGGCTGTGGTTTTCTGTTCCGGTCCGAGACCTGGATACGATCGACGAAATGGTGACTCGGGTTTGATCCTGATGTTTAACTCCTGGGTGGCTAGTATCCGCCGCCCCACCATGACAGCCCCAAGGAACCATAACACCCTATGATTCCAAAATAAAATTATGAAGATAGAGTTCATCAGACTCAATTTCCCGGGGAACGCCGGCTGGTCTTCCCGCGATAAGCAAATATGCTGACATCACCCTCGATCACCCCTTGCGTATCCAGTCAACAGTGTCATCGAGGGTGGACTCGACCTCGTTTCCACGTTACACAACCGCCTTCGCCGCCGAACATAGGGAACGGTTGGTGTTTCCAAACAAAGGACCACACCCTCGATTTTTCCCAATCACTCCCCTCCCAGGCAAGGTACCTGGTAATTCAGCCTCTCATCATCCTGCAAACTCGAATGAGCAATAAAAAGTTAACTCAACTAAGCATTCCGGGCCCCAAGTCAATCCCCCCCCAGGCGCCAAAATGAGCACCTTCATGAGACACTGTCTTTTCGATTGCACCAACCTTGTTGCCGTCATTACGGGCGGAGGGACCGGTGCGTAACACCAACCAAGCATAGAATCAAATATCTTACTAACCCGTCCAACGGCAGGCATGGGGCTGATGATGGCACGCGCACTCGAAGCCAACGGCGCCAAAGTCTACATCATTGGCCGCCGGATCGCAACCCTCGAGTCCGCCGCCTCGACCGCGCAACACGGCCGCATCATCCCGATCCAGGGCGATGTAACCTCCAAACCAGACCTCCACCGCATAGCCCAGTTCATCGCGTCCGATACCGGGTACGTGAATCTCGTTATTGCCAACGCGGGCACGGTCGGGCCCGATAATACGGATTCACTCTGCGGGAACTCTGGGCGGGAGAGGCCCAGCATCCAGGAGGTGCAGAGGGTATTATGGGACGCTCCGATGGAAGAACAGACGGATGTCTACAATGTGAATGTGAACGGGGTGCTTTATACCGCGGTCGCATTTCTGGACTTGTTAGACAAGGGGAATAAAAAGGGGAATGTGGCCCAGACCAGCCAGATCCTGGTGACGAGCTCGATGTGTGGGATTGGCCAGGGTCTAGTGCACTGGGCGCGCTTGGGACTCGCGTATACGACCAGTAAAGCGGCTGTCAATCTCCTCACGAAGAGTCTGGCGGATCTTTTGATGGAGTATCGCATCAGGGTTAATGCGATTGCACCGGAGAGTGAGTCCTACTGTACCTGTACCCCTCTTGACATGATTCGAGGAGCGAGAGAGGGACTAACAGTCGGGGGGTCCGTAGCACCGGCGCCCGAATTGGTCAAATCTCGCTGGCGGCCTGAGGGTTTCGCGCTCGCTGGAGGGATGAAGAAGGAGAAGCAGCCGCTTGAGAGGCTGGGGAGGGACGAGGAGATGGCTGGTACCGTGTTGTATTTTGCGTCGGAGGCTGGGGCGTATTGTTCGGGTTCAATTCATCTCATAGATGGGGAGATGATGGCGACATTACCTGGTGCGGGTTATTGAACTTTTTCCCATGAAAACAATCACTGGTGAGGAGCTTCCAAGTTGAGTGATGGCATATTTCCTTGAGGGGATTGAGAGGTTTATGACCCCACCAAACAAACAAAAACAATCAGGGGGCACATTTTGAATTGATTGTTAGATCAGTTGCTGGACAGAGGCCTTGACGTGAAGTATTAGAGCAGAGTCCTCTACATCAACTTCTTCGAGGATCGTAATTTCATTTCATTAAGAGCCCTAGACTGGGCAATTTTTGAGGGAGTTGGTCATTTGCGAGAAACGAACTAGCAGCGCAACATGCGTACATAACGAGGTACCCAAATTTGGGAATCCTATACCCAATCGATGATAGTGCTTTGAAAAGCCAACTCGATCGGATGAAGGCGAAGTAGAGATTGACCGAGGTGCTCCGTGTGAATTGTTATGTCTTACTATTTTTGAACGATATCGATGGTTTCCAAACGTCTCACATAGTCAAATGAAGGATACACAGCCATACAAACCAAGGAGCAAATTTGCTACTAGCAAGAGGCGCAGTGACGGAGAGCACCACGTCCTCGATTTATGTATCGCATGGATAAATGGCGTGATTTACCCTGCATCCCAAACAATCCCCATTCATCACCTCTCACCACCAATCAGGCAAATATCAGTTGGCGAAGAGCGCACCTTCCCACCCTTTCCAGTGTTAGGCGCCCAGGTCCAAGAAAGGGGCCAAATCAACGCCCAGCCCGGGTCGCAGATCATTGCATATTCAGGCACGAACGTCCCCACGGGCGATCAGAACGCTGAGGTCCAACCAAGCATGGGGGCGTATTTAAGGTGGGGAACTCCACAGCACAGCCCAGTTCGCCAAGATCTGAGCCTGGAGCGGTGCAGCGTAAGCTGCGGTTATGGCTGCGGATGTGTCGATCTCGCGCCCTCAGGGGCGCGGCTGAGCAACACACTGACAAACTTGGGAGCTGGAAGAAAGACGAACTCGGTACGCCTGAGGGGTGAATTACTCCTTTAGGTGTGAATATGGAGGCTATAACTAGTGTGCTATGTATGCAAGTGAATGTCAGAGAGCCAGAGGAATTGAGAGATGTGGCCCAATGATTAAGAACACATGGCGGCCGCCCCAAGATCAGATTGCGGGTTAAACCGCCATCCACACATTCCTCTTTTCTCCGTCGAGTAAATGTACAATGCTGCTGTGGTCAGGGACAGCGGTAGGCCTAGGATCTCGAGGCAGTGCATCGCACGCCTAAGATATTTCAGCGTCCCTCGCAAGATCCTCTGGAAAAGAAATGCCAACTGCGAATTGACCCGTCCGATTGGCCACGCTCCTGACGTCCCTGATGCAGCCGAGATGCGCAGCAAACGGGAAACTTGAAACTTGGAAAGGGCAGCGCTTCATACCACCCCGACAAGGCAATGTCAGCTCCACGTTCCATGGCGATCCGGCAAGCGAACCAATAATAGAAATAGGAGATCAACTTTATCGCCCCCAACCGAGGATCCGAGATGATATCTTGTCCGGGGGTGAGATTCAGGCGGGACAAGGCTGTGCTGGTGCTTACGACTTGGCATAGCTCACGACAGTTTCTTTCCTGGGTCATTGTAAAGAGGTGATTTGTATAGGGATGGGAAAGACATAAATACTGCCTCAGATCTCCTAGAATTCAATGTCAATCATCAACAACAACACAATCACTCTCACAAACAAACCTCCAAAAATCAACCGATCGAATCATCCTTGAATATCACAATGAAGCTCTCCGTTATTGCTTCTCTCGCCCTCATCGGCACTGCTTTCGCCGTCCCCACACCCGGCAACATCAAGCGCGGTGACCTCGACAACGGTGACCGATGCAAGGCGGACGGCTCCCTCGGAACATGCAAGTCCGGCTACTGCTTTGTTCGTGAAGGCTACTCATCCGGAAAATGCGAAGATAAGCCCAAGGCCAAGCGTGGTGATCTCGACAATGGTGAACGATGCAAAGCTGATGGCTCACTCGGAACATGCAAATCTGGTTACTGCTTTGTTCGCGAGGGCTATGAGAGCGGAAAGTGCGAAGATAAGCCCAAGGTCAAGCGTGGTGACCTCGACAACGGCGAGCGATGCAAGGCCGACGGCTCCCTCGGAACATGCAAATCCGGCTACTGTTTCGTCCGTGAGGGCTACTCATCTGGAAAATGCGAGGACAAGCCCAAGGTTAAGCGTGGTGACCTCGACAATGGTGAACGATGCAAAGCTGATGGCTCACTCGGAACATGCAAATCTGGTTACTGCTTTGTTCGCGAGGGCTATGAGAGCGGAAAGTGCGAGGATAAGCCCAAGATCAAGCGTGACGATCTCCCCAACGGCGCTGAGTGTAAGGCTGATGGCAGCTTGGGCGCTTGCGACTCCGGCTTCTGCCTTGTTTTGGAAGGTGACGACAAGGGTACCTGCGAAGATGCGAAGAAGATGATCAAGCGCGACGATCTCCCCAATGGCGCTGAGTGCAAGGCCGACGGATCCCTTGGAGCCTGTGAATCTGGCTTCTGCCTCGTTCTCGAGGGCGACGATGAAGGAACCTGCGAGGATGCGAAGAAGATGATCAAGCGTGGCCTTCCCAATGGCGCCCGGTGCAAGGCTGATGGCTCCCTCGGAGTCTGCAACTCCGGCTACTGCTTCGTTCGTGAGGGATACAAGAGCGGCAAGTGCAAGTCGAAGTGAACGGCTCAGCGTCACGGACCTGGTTTCCCAATCTCAACTTATGGCGGACTCCGGGGATAAATAACGACATTTTGATACTCCTGTGATTTATTAGCTCTTGTATTTCCTTATCTCCTTGTTTCCTTGTTTCCTTGTCTCATACTCTGCATTTTGAATGGATAAACCGTTGTTTCTTGAACCATTTACCTGGCTTGTTTATACTAGAGAAGCATTTGTCCAGAATAAACTCTCATTTAAGCGTCCAATTTTCCTAACCTTACGACAAACCCTAATAGAACGAACCTCGATTCCAGCCGGAAAACACTCCTAATTATTTTCTTCATCACCTACCATACCAGGCAGTTCCGCACCCAAAACCCACCGGCACACCTCCAAAACCATCCTCTTCGCCCCCTCTTCATCCTGCCCCCGAATCCTCTCCTCGCTCTTTTCCCAAATAATCTCATCCATTGTCGCATAATCCGGAAAAACACTCCCGTCGCCATCCGTCGGCACCTTAATCCCCACCTCCGCAACCTTATACCCTGTCCAGCTCCGAAACATATGCAACCAAGCATGCCCCTCCGTATCCGGCCCATCAGCGTACACAAACCATTTATCCTCCATCTCCTGCGGCTGAAACCCATTCAACAGTTTCGGCAGTTCTCTCGGTGGGATAATGACGTCCCACGCGGATGTAACGGGTGTCGAGAACGGTTCGGTTTTCCAGTCTCCTGCGCTGACGCGTTGTGGTGAGGCTGCCAGTTCGGGTCTGCGCCCGTGTGTGGACCAGTGCTGGATGGAGCCAGGGCCGGCCGTTTCGGGCGTTGTATGTGATTTTGGGGCATCTTTGGGTTTTTCTGTGCTGGGGGGTTGGCTGGATTGTGTATCGGCCATGTTCATGGTGATGCCCATTATGGGAAATTATTTGCGCAGCCACACCAAGTTGGTGGAGACTTGAGTGCTAGGCAACATGAGCGTTATCAGATGGCGTCTTTGATCACTGAGGTGGTAGAATTTAACTTACTTAATTTCAGATACACTAACGTCGGTATCTGGGTTATTTGCAATGCTCTCGCTTTTTAGATGTGGTGAGTTGTGAGAAGCAGAAAACTAAGCAGATGCCGAGAAGGGGAGGGGCTCACTGCGACTCTTATAAGCCCCACCAATCCAGGCAACAACTCTGTCTCTGTCCAACACGAATGAGGCTGAGGAATACGAGGTTCGAGATTGATTATTGGACGGAGCCAGCGGCTCAAGGAGATCAAACTTTAACTTCCTGTGATTTCGAAGGTAACAATATTTCGACGTATTCGTATTGCACTTCTCTCCTTATGTCAATTCGGGCGATACCTCACAATCGGGGAACGAGCGACGAGCGGCTTTTCGTGGCAAGCTTATACTAGTAATACCCAGCAGTACTGCTAACAGGAAATTCATATACATAAGGATGGAGATGATTTTAACACTCCCACCAATATGCTTACTATTGAAGAAACTTAGGACGAGTTAATTGTCCGTTATATTTTACTTTCTAATCCCAAAAAAAATGACAAGACTCAATTAATGAATTGAGAACCTGCGGAATTGCTTCGACTGGCTTGTTTCTATGCTATATAGTACCAGTTACCTCTAGGATGATAAGATAAACTAGGATATATAACTCCTTTCCATTTATTTATATTTCTAATCACCTCTAGTTTCTATATTCTAGATATCTAAAAGTTCAAGCAATGAGCCTCCTCCTATTCCCTCCTTCATCCAACTAGACCCCACAAATCCCAGAACATTCAACATACCAACAGGAGTCAGACAACTTGTAAAGACCACCCTCTAAAGTGTATAAAACCATCCCTCCCTCCCCTCATTCAGAATCTTCCCCTCCCTTGCAGCCTTGTTAACTCGCCAGAAATAAACATCCAGGATGACGATCATCGCAACACTGGTCATCGATAAGGCAAACGTAACCCACACGCCCGTCTATTCAAGTCAGCATCACAATACAACAACTTGAATCGGAGTCAACAGGTAGAGCATGTACTGACCGTGTAATTGGGGCTTTCACTAGATTTAAACGCACAACTAGCAATAATACCTCCGATCCCACCACCGATGATACAAGTGGCCGATGCGACCGCTCGTTTCGAGTGTGTCATGATATTGTTCGCTTGGAAGGTGAGAACTCCGGGGACGCAGAATTGAAGGAATCCAATCCCTTCATCATATCAACGTTAGCACTACCCAATCAAGAATCAAGGGGTATGGAGTAAAGTAAAATACCGAGGAACGTCCCAAAATACCGCACGGCATTAATCTTCCCATAGACCGTAATAATCATCCCCACAGCCGTCAAAAGCTGATGCACCGCAATAATCGGCCCGCGGATTCTATACCGATCACCCAACCACCCCGAAACCAGCCCCAGAACCGCAGCAAGAATATACGGCGGACAACTCAGTAGCTGCGAATTCGTCGTACTAAACCCCATCCCATCGCGGAGGATAATAGGCAGGAAATACGAATAAGCATAACCGGGTAAAGTGGAGGCCATCAAATTAAACGACCAGAAATACAGTTTCCAGTCCTTCAGGTGGAAGAGGATCTTGGATAGGGTGACTTCGTCTTCGATGGCGTCGCCGCGGTCGTCGTTGATGCGGTTGATGACGAATTCTTTCTCGGCGGGGGAGAGAAAATCACCGGCTTTGGTGGGGAAGTCGATGATTATGAACCGGCCGACGATGCAGATGGAGGCGGTGATGGCGCCTTCGATTATAAAGATCCCTAGGGTAATGATGTTAGAGGTATGGTTCATGGAGTACTGTGGTTGGGAGAAGGAGACGTACAGCGCCAACCGGAAATTCCCTGTCTTCCGTCGAGGAGGGTCAGAGCGTAGGCGAGGATGGCGGAGAAGCCGCTGGCGAGAACGGAGAGAATCCAGAAGCTGGAGAGTCGCTTTCCGACTTCGAAGCGTGTGTACCAGCAGGTGATTAAATAGGTACATCCTGGGGAGAATAATTAGCATGAGCTGGGTGATAGAAAATAGTACCTACCTGGGAGAAATCCAGCCTCGAAAATCCCTAGGAGCGTCCGACAAACGGCCATGGTGCCCCAATGGTGGGTGAATCCCATGCCGATGAGAATGGCACCGAATGACGCGCCCAGGAAGGACAGCCAGTTCGCGGCACCTGCTTTCGGGAGGACAAGATTCTAAAGCTGTTATCAGACACGATTGTATGTGGCCAATGTTCCGGAAGGACATACGCTGGGAATTTCAAAGACACTAGCGACATAAGCGGTCATCCAAAGATTTAGGAGGGGGTGAGTTACATGTATGCAATGAAAAAGAGCATCACGATAATCGTGTATCGAGAGCCAACTTCGAGTTCAAGATCCTCCTGCATGCCAGCCACGAGCGCCAGCCCTAGGTTTGTGCGGTCGATCAGCGAGATGGAGTACATGATTCCTAGAGTTGGTAGGAGTCGGAGGTCGATCCGTCGGCTGCGCATATTGTTAACACCCAGCCAGCTTTCCCACCACCAAAACACAAGGCCGATATGTAACGTACATAACCCTCTTCTGCTCAGCAGCGCTCAAGGCGCTGCTCGATCGCGCTTCCTCAACATGATCGGCACCAACCTTTTCCGCAGAGTAATCAGTCGCGGCAAATTCACCGCTAGAATGTTCGACGGTCATGACAAGAATACAAAGAGAACTTGGCCAAAGCTTGGTCTCTTAGAAAAATGAACTCCCAAGAATGCGGTCCAGTGCTTGGTATATGACCTGGGGTTAACTCTGGGGTTGGCATCTGGTCGAGACCTCGCGGCTATATCGTTCCCCGCATTTCCAGTTTAATAGGCAATCTGACCAGGGTGTTAACCTAGTTGGCCCAAGATAACAAACTCAATCGATTAACCCTGGCCAATCTGTGAGCTAGAAGTACGCCATAACTATTGTCTTGGCCATTGGCCTGGAGCTGAGCTCTACCGAAGAGCCGAGGACCATGCCTTGGCTGCTTTTCTTGGCGATTTTTCCCCGCACCCCGCGATGGACGAGCTCTGCGGAGACAACAATCCGATGATCCTTAACTACTAGTTATCCTATGCTCCTGACTTCAATAGCGGTGGTAGAAAATTGGTAATGGGTTACTGCTAGTGATAGAATCAATTTTTACAGGACAATGAACCCCCCTCCACAATTGCGTTATATCATCTCCAGTTTAGACGAGGATGGCGTCTTTCTGCTGAAATACAATAGACCCGAGGTTGGAAACGCCATAAACACCTCTGTGATCAAAGTATGCCCCTCCAACCGGCCGAGTGGCGTGTTTAGCTTTTCGGTCCATGATTTCAGTGCGTGGGCACACAACTGACCGCCACTAGGAACTTTTGCAGGCCCTTCAATGGGCGATTGCGGATCCCAGAGTTAAAGCGATCGTGCAGACGGGGGAGGGCAAGTTCTTTTCCACGGGTAAGTGAAGGTAGCGAGACAATCATAACACCGGAAGGTCGCATTTCAAACCGTGACTCTATGTCTCGTTAACCTTTAAAAACCGTTCTATCAATAGGGAAAGATCTTTCATCGCCCAAGTCCCACAACCAAGGCCAGCCGGAATCCTCCCCGCGAATCCTGTAGTAAGGATCCCTATCCAATCACGAGAAATAACACTATAGGCAGCATAGTAACCTCTCAACTCGACAGCGAGGTAAACAAACTCCTAATAAACTGCGAAAAAGTCACAATCGCCGCTGTAAACGGCCCCGGAGTCGGCTACGGCGCCAGCAGCATCGGCCTCTTCGATCTCGTCTACGTGGTCCCAGACGCATACTTCTTCACGCCCTTCATCAAATGGGGTCTTTGCGCCGAGGCCTGCTCGAGTTTCACGTTCGCCAACGCGATGGGGAGGGCAAAAGCATCGCATGTCATCTTTACCGGTGAGCGGATAAACGCTCAAGACCTCGAGAAGGCGGGGCTTGTTAGTAAGGTTATACCCAGGGAGAACCTTTTGGGGGATGTTTTGGCTATCGCGCGGAATATTGCGAAGCTTCCACCATTGGCGCTGAAGGCGAATAAGCAGCTGCTGGCGAGTCCGTGGAAGGAGCAGTTGCAGAGGGCGAATGAGTTGGAGTTGAGGCATTTTCAGGATCTGGCAAAGAGTGATGATGCGAAAAGGGCGGTTGAAATGTTTGCTGCTGAGCAAGCGCTGAAAAAAGGAAGGAACCAAAAGCTCTAATGTTGGGCTTTTGCCGAGGGGATAATAACAGAGGTTGTCCCTTGCTACGATGCCCGGACAGGTGTATGGTACCTGACGGTTTCGACCTGGTAGTATACTCCTGGCGAAATTTCCCGAGAATGGATCATCGGTCGGCCTTGCGATTTACCGAAATATCACATATCATTATGACCATATATAACCATCTATGACCAACTTGGTTGTCTGACACCCATTTTGGTGTAGTGGCACTTTTGACCTCCCAGAGGTCGTCATCATTTCTGGTGACCCCATGACGCAGACAGGAAACGGAAGTCTCATGCAGTCAGGAGCCTCCATTAATGGCCTGCAGGGGAAGGAAGAAGAGGCGACCTAGCCAATTGCTTCCGAAGTATATTGGCGTCCAGCGAGACGCCAAAGCACCAAGTCATTGCGGATTGTGGAGATATGAGGCCTGAGGCAGCGAAGAGCAGCTCAACTAGGTAGGCGCCGGAAGAACTGAAAGTCCGAACTGAACGTGAGCCACGTGAAGTAAAGTCCCGCAGCTCTCGATTTAGAACCAATCAGAGGACTGGAAACTGAGCCAATTGGAAACCAGAAACGGGAGGGCAAAAACCAGCAGACAACAAGGCTGACTTTGGAATTGCTTCGCTTCGCACCCGCAAATAAAATAGTGGGTGAGAGAACGGAGCTAGAAATATTGAATGAGGGTTATAATGATGAATATAAGTGATGAAATTTCTTCACCAAGTAGATTGTTACATACTCGGGGACAGAATATGCAACGCTCCGAATATATACATCTGTGAGCCCGACTCTTTCCTCTCTGAGCCTGACAGCAGGAAAGGACTATGCGGAGGCTCCTTGGGATTTGATACGAGAAACCAGGGTCATGGTCGCAGACTGGTGTCAGCTCTCGTTGACGGTAATTCATGCAGCCTCGTCTAAGCCACAGAGCTGTCAACGTGGAACCAATCAGCCCTGGCCGAGACAAGGCTGAGATGCGAACGGGCTGATCGCAATCCAGCCCCGCGAAAGGCATTCGGATATCTTTCCCCCCTCCTGACTCTCTTCCTATCTCCACATCTCGCATTCTGTTCTTCTCCGATTTATAATGACAGACCCTTTTTCTGTTAGCGCTGGGGTTGTTGGGGTCGTATCTCTCGGCCTCACAGTGTGTCAGGGGCTGACGAGCTACTACGGCGCCTGGAAAGCCTACGATGACGAGATCGGGGATTTCATGACGAAGGTTGAGGGTCTTCAGGATATATTAGAGGTGCTTAGCGGGTTTATTTCCGAAGGGCAGGAACTTGAACTTCCCACCTATCAATACCGGAGGCTGGTCTCTCTACAAATAACGCCTTGTCAACAAGCGTGTCGCAGATTGGAAACGATATTGTCCAAACTCACGCTAAACGATTCATCGCCGTTTGTCAGGAAGCATGACTGGCTGCGCTTGAAACGGGCTACTTACCCGTTTAAGAAAGACACATTGGCTACGATTTCCCAGACGGTATCTGATTTACAGTACAATCTGGGTCTTGCTCTGCAACTTTTAAATAGGTTTGTTGATATCTTCCGGGTCCTTGGGTTTGACATATTGACCGGTCTTCCGACAGTGCTCTTCTCGCCCAACAACAGAAGCAGCTACAAGAGGTTGCATCAAAAACAACCTGTATTGATATTCGAACTACAAAAATACTTCAAGTTGTTGACGAGAAAACTGGTCCAAGTAGCTCACGGGCTATTGTGCACCAGGTAAGCTCTCTTCCCCCTTGATAACCCCCAGTTCTGATCGGAAATTGTAGCGCGCCACAAATAATCCAGACATCTACCCGATCGTGGAACCAAACAAAGTGAATGACCTTTGCCGTCAACAGGCACTAATCAACACTATATGTCGCAAGAGACAACGCCTAATTCCTTCTCAGGCCGAGCTAATCTCAAGATACTGTTCATGCAACAAAAGATACTTTTATTCATCGCTTTTAACTTTCTCCGCATTTGTTGGGCACCAAGCAAACTGCCCTTTGTATGTGGCCGGTCAGAAAACGATAGGTATTGCGGCGAGATATACATTCTGCAACCGGCTCCTGAGAATATCGGCGAATTTGATGATGGCCTTCACGCAAGGCGCAGGGGCGCTTTCGATTCACCCCATGTTACAGGTCCATTCTGTCGTAGCAGATGACTTTCCTGCATTCAAATTACTTGACAGGATAGATTACAAAGCTGGGGCACTCGAACCGCATCACCAACTAAACACAATACAGCAGACTCTTCTCCGGATGTTGTATGAGAAAAAAGTGGCACCGACTGATCGCCTCGCGGATGGACGTACGCTGCTCCATGTGAGTGCTCCTGATCGATCACAGTCCGCATCGAACACTAACTCTTCCCCAAGAAACTGGCGTATCACGTCCTTTCCTTGGATTTCCAATATGATGCACTTTTCGGTGACATTCTCCAGGGGTTTGTTCGCGCATTGATTCAAGCCGGTGTCCCTGTGGCCGAGCCAGATGTGGACGGCAAGATGGCCCTTGATATCTTCATATTGCGGTTGTCACTTTCGCGCATTATAGGGGATCATGGCTTGGCGATTGGAGTCGACATGCTACAATACCTACTAAGGTCTGGAGGTTGTCTAAGGCCATTGGATAACAAAGGTGTGACATATCAGGCTACCTCACTCATACGCAACCTCGTGTTCCATAATAGCTTTGAAGGTTCGTTAATAATACTTCAGCTTGTAGCCAGGCTAACAACATTTGTTTCTCAGATATAAACATTCCGCCTATTGAAATGGCCATTATAACAAGATCCGAAGAGGCTCTTCACCATTGCCTATCGCAGATAAATCATGACAGTTGCAGTGATAGCACCCCTCGTCCAACCTTTGCAACACTTTTATTGGAGTCTTTGGGATGGGTTCCCGGTATGCTGCTCTTGTTGGAATCGGCGCTGCCACGGGAGCCCGATTCGGTGGCGAACTGCCTTTCGGAGCCATATCTATGGAATGAAGCTGAATGTGCATTATTATTGCTCAAATTCCGCCCGAGTATATCACTAGGCAATTTACGTGCTGCTGTTTGCTGCGGGGATACAGATGTCTTGAAAACAACAATTTCCCTTCTGGCTTCACAGCGCCAAGAGCTGCAAGAGCTCGCCCTCCGTTGCCTCCCCGACCAGGCTCTTCGGTTATTAAAAATACCAGAACATGGACTATTGGACACCAGGGCTGGAATGGTTTACGAGGCCCTGAAACAGCACGGGGTCGAGGTTGGGGTTGAACCAGACGACTACATATACTCTGTTTATGGTGCTATACGAAGTGATATTGCCGCAGCCGAGCTCCTGTACGAAGCTGGCTTTACCAACCTCCAGCAACGTGGGAAATATGGCAATCCTCCCCTCGCTCACCTGAGGGTATATTATGAGGCGACATATGTGGATCTGGCAAATCTAGCCCACTGGATGATTAGCAGAGGCGCTAGCCTTTACCAACCCTCAATCGGAGAATACCCTGCAATATTTGGCCTTGCGCAGTCGTTCGGGTCGAACCTTTGGGGTTTTGCTTTTTCGTATCGCAACTCCGAGTTTCAGCGATGGGCAGATAAGCTCCGGGAGCAACTGCAGTCAGCAAATATTGATGGCACACGACTGGTGGCCACCATACTCTCAGATGAAACCCGAGACGACTGCCAGTGTGCATGCTCGGGCGGAGGGTGCTCACCAGTAACGCGGCTGCTCAGGCCTTTTCACAGGCATGGTTCCCAGATTCCTCTCAATCTGGCGCCAGAACGTATCGGCGAATTCCAAGAAATTATATATGAAGTCTCAATGGTGAATGCCTCAAAGCCGACTGCTTTGACCACGATTCGTTGTCTTACCTTTGAAGCCCTGGAAATAACCCATACATGCCATAGAATCTATGGAGGGAAGCCAACGGATCCAGAAGATATACAAGAAATCCATGACGAAGAATCCACGTTAATAGATCAGCTTAATGACTTGATGGTCGAGTTCGACACAAAGTATGACGAACTGGGGGTTGGTGTCAAACAGTTCCTAGTGGGTTACTGGAGGGCACGCATGGACGAGATTCTCAAAGAGAAGGATATTGGTCCCGTGGAAGCTCGGAAGATGGAGGAGATCGGTGTTGTTTTGTCAAATGATGTCGGCAATAATTGAGGTGTGTTCCTAAATATCGGGACTAATCCCCAGCTAGATGATGCGTTAATGATATTGTCCCACTGTCTCCTGAATATCACTCAGTCCTAGGATAACTGAGAATATCTGAGCCACTCTACCGGCAGCACAACGACCTTGCCCTGGCTTGTTGTTTCGATTACAGGCACCGAGGAAAGCCTTTTTACTGCTTCCTCAAACCAGCGCAGCGGAGGCGAATGTAAGACGGAAGAATATGTCCTCATGAGGTTATGGCTACCCTAGGTAGAATCAAATCCCAGAAGCTACCAAATCTCCCTTTTCCACCGCGCGTTGGAAGATGCCTTGTTCACCATCAGAGCAAGTCCAACCGTTCATGATTACTGGATGGTCTTTCCAGAGTATTTTGACCCAAAGGTAACCCTGTTCAGTTCGTCCTTCGACAATGCAGTCTTGGGGTAACGCCCGAACATCTCTGCTAAAGGAATCTCCCACCTCTCCACTGCGGCGGGAAGATTCTTAGCGCACTCTGGGATTGTAGCGTCGGGGTTTCGGTGAATGGAAACCTCGACGGTTATCAACGTCTGAACTCCAGCGGGTATTTATTTAAGCCGCAGCGGATATTCTATTCGTGAAGAATACCGGGGTTTATATTATTGATCGTCTGCCTCTTGCCTCGCTGCTTAGGTACCTAGGGTGAGAACATTATGGGTTCTGCGGCAGATATGCGTGAGATGTCATTACGTGTCACATATATTATGTCAAATTTGTACCGGCTCTAAGAAGGAACTGGTATCGCTTATGGTAAAGGGGGGTATTTCGTCGATTTGGCCCCCGGGATAGCACCTAGACGAATACACAGATTTAATCGTTCCAGTATCTACGTAGGAGTGAAGGCGCTGGCCATGAATATTCCTGACATTTTGGGAAGGTAGATGCGGTTCTAGGTCACATTTACAAAACCTCTAGCACAGTTGATATGGCAGATTAATACGTATCTACTTCCTCCCCACCACGACAGGAAAGGGAATCTCCCAGCGAAACCCCAAGTTGAGTGCTTCGTCCGCCCTGGCAGGGAGCTCCGTGACCCGCTCCTTGACTTTCTCATCATCCATTTGCCCAACGTTTGCAATTATTTCCGTCTCAGCATCCTTGGGAGTAGAGAAAACCTACAGTTTCTCATAATATCCGCACCTCTCTCCCTGGGCGTTTCGTAGTGTATTATCACAATATCTTGTAAACCCTGCTCTCTCATACATGCTTCTATCTGATTGGGGAGACTACAGGACGCTTGTTAATGCCTAATATGATTATTTTAACTGGGAAAAGTAATGACATACCTAGGTGCTAATCCATAAAACCGCATATGATTAAGGAAGATTGAGTCGATTTCATCGAGGGTCTCGTGCGCGGGAATCGATCGTGTCATCCCAACTGCGCCGCCTTGCCATTGGATATAGCCGCCAGGGCCTGTATGGTATTAGCTCTCGCCAATCTAAGAAGAGTAGGGTTGTCCTAACGGAGAAGTTGGATAAAGTTGATAACACAGTGCTTTTCTTAGCCTCTTCTATAGCAAGAGAAATAAGCCTGATATTGACCAGGTCAAAGATGCCATGGTACTCCTTGGGAAATGGGAGGTTGAAGTCATGTTGAATAAAGGTAATATTATTACTCCCTGCTGGTGAGGGAAAAAACTGCGTATCAGATATGTCGAAGCCGTAGTAGCGATTCGAGAGGTTATTTAGCTGATGGGGGACTTCTTGTAGTCATATTCTGAAACTAATCAGTTCCTGATATAAATATGATGAATAGGATGGGATGGGTGGAAATCTTACCCCGTTCCGGTTGCAATATCGGCTACAGTCTTAATCTCAGAAAGAGGAATATGCTTCTGAATGAGTCCTCCAGAGAACTGGAGGAGGTCGGCATGTTGGGAGTTAAGTCTAGGGAAGTAAATCGATAGCTCTCCTTTCTGGAGACATATGCCTTGGGGTGTGCTTGCTCACCTCTTGATTTATTGCCGCCTCGTGGGAATGCATATATTTCCGACTCGTTTGGGTTGGGGTCTGAGCTTTCCATTTTACTTGGTTGGGTCAATATTAGCTCAGAACGGAGTGGCGGAAGAGAGGAATGATTGGCATATTGTTCATTTTTCGGGAAGAAATTATCTATTATATACCGCACATCCCTAGGTAATATGAATATGCTTTGACGCGTCGAACCTGCCGACCATCTGCAGCAATGACATAACTGATAGCGCATAGTCGACCCTTGCTGCTGCAATGAATGCATCTCAAGCAAGTATAGGGTGCACTTTTCGACTAGTACATATCTTGGCCATCACGGCCGCACCAAAAGGGGCTTTCCAACGCACAGCTACTAGGACTTAAAAAACTACTGAATGAATGATAGGGCCGCTACTTATAGTTTTGCCAAAGTCCTATCAGGCCTTAAGACACTGAGATGGCTACTCGTGATATCCTTGATAGTACGACAGCTGTGAGAGATTCATTAGTGTTATTCAAGCATGACACTTAGGAACCAAACCTACCCAGCTAACGCCATTGTAATCATCAGCTCCCTGTGCAATATTTTCATGGCCAGCTCGACACCTTCCTGCCCGTTATACTAGGCACAAATCCACAAAACCTTAGCAAAGCTCATGAATAGAAGGGAAGAGAAACGGTCCACTCACCGCAAGACCCCATATCGGAATTCGCCCAACAAAGCAATGCTCAGCACCCATAGCCAGTGCTTTGAATATATCCGAGCCTCGACGAATACCCCCTTCGACGGCGAGTCGAATTTTCCCTCTAGCCACGGGTGCACACTCCCTCAGAATATCAATTGCGGCCGGAACACCATCCAGCTGCCGTCCACCATGGTTGGAGATCACGACGCCCTCCACGCCATATTGAATGGCAAGCTCCACGTCCTCCTTACACGTGACTATATTATATCGTATCAGAATTGTGACAGGTAAAGGATATGACATATGACGCTTGACAGACCTCCTTTCAGCCAGATGGGAAGAGATGTCACTTCACGAACCCATGGCAGAAACGTCTCCCAGTCCAGGCTGGCATCTAAGCGTACCTTAGCTTAGACCCAATTCTATATACCGATAGCAAGGTTGCAGTAACTCACCATACCCCATCCCATTCCCGTCTTGAAAGAAATCCTCCGTACCCCCGGATAGGAGATTCGGCCAGGACATACTATCAGGGAGGACCAGATCGCTGCGGTATTCATTGAGTCTCTGTCCGATAACTGGAAAGTCCACAGATAGGAAGAACGCCTTATACCCGGCCTCTGTGGGACCTCATTTAGCTCGGGACAGAAGAAAGTAAAGCACCAGCAAGGTGAGAACATACTTTCCGCTCGTTCGAGTAGCTGCTTTGCCAACGATCGATTCCGGAGAACGCACATGTGAATGGCATATGGGTTCCCGGCTCCTTGCGCGATAACATCTTCCAGGGAGACTGTGGAGTAGGAGGATAGTACCATACCGAGCTGGGTTTTGGCTGCGGCGCGGGACGTCGCAATCTCCCCGTCTGGGTGTGCGAGTTTCTGCATTCCTGTTGGGCTGAAGCCTAGGGGGAAGGCGACCTAGGAGCAGGTCAAAAAATCAAAACTTTGGCTCATGTATCTGTTATATCTTTGATATTGAAAGTGTCATTTCTTTTACCTTGGTACCGAAAATGGTGGTCGAAGTGTCGATATTCTCAACATTCACTAGAATTCGAGGACGGATTTTATAGGCATCGAATGCCAGCTCGTTTTCCCGCAGGCTGCAATGTACATCATTAGCTAGGTACTTTCTCTCCGGTTCTTCGGGGACTTGCGTTATGAGATCCATGGATCCTTCATCATGAAACTCTGGCGTGCCATATGAGTATCCTCCGTATCGTATCGTATGCCTCGGGTAGGCTTGAACATGCATTTACCTGTATACCTTTTGGGTAGGTTTTTATTCCCTTCCCTCTGTAGATCCTTGATACAAAAGATCTTCTTGTCCAGCGGGGCCAACCGATTAGCCATAATGCGGGGGGGTGTCAGAACCAAATAGAACCCGGAAAACGTGATTAAAGATTCCAGTAAAGAGCACAAAAAATGTGAACTTTCGTCGGATATTTATATTCCGAATGGACGAATGGAGAAAACAAGAGCAACATAACATATTCACCATGGCATCAAAGGTGGTGGTGGGTGAGATTGAATCCGGTGACCTCAGCCAGCCGGCGTTCAAATTCCAACTTTAAAGCGCAGTTTTAGGCCAAAACAGCCAGTTTTTAAACTTTATTACATGTCACTTATGCCGATATAGCAGGTGATTTGGCTAAAGCAAGGGATTGGCTATACCGGGGTGGGGAGGGTGGTGTTTGGTTTTGAAATCATGGTCGCCTACATTTGAAAAAACTACCTGGTCAATGAACCGGGGTGAGAGGGGTTTCGAGTTTGTTTGAGCCGTCAATTCACCGGCTGGGTTCCCTCGTTTGAATATATAACGAGAAGGCAGGCTGGCTTCTGAGGGACCCGAGACGCAAGGCACAGGGTCATGCAGTGTTTTCTTAATTGAGGACTACTAACAGAGATGTAACCTGGCATCAGCAGATCACTCGCTGCCGCAGGATAGTCTCCACGCAACTGTCATGTGTACGGTCTGGAACTATTCAGGCCGCCCAAGAGATCGATCTCGTTATGTGAGGGGTGGAGGTGACGGGCCAACAGAAAAACGGATGGAGAAAAAAACCCGGAGTGAGATCAGAATGATATCAGGGTTGGCTTCCTATTACAGCCTTGGGGTAAACAACATTACATATCATATTTTCGCTTATGTGCCCAAATTACCCTACCACTGACATTTACTTTTTCTCAATCTACACCCTTCCCAAAATAGTGGACCGCACGATCAGACGTTCACTCTTCATCCCCGTGTCGCAACCTATTCGACCACGATGAGCAGCCAAAAAGAAATCCCACGGCACTCAGACCGTGTCATCATAATCGGTGCCGGTGTCTTCGGCCTAACAACCGCCCTCGAGCTAAAGAAGCGAGGATACAAAGACGTCACGGTTCTAGACAGACACGAACCCCCGGTGCCAGACGGATCCAGCGTCGACATATCGAGAAATATCCGGCCAGACTATGCGGACCCTCTGTACGCGGGGATGGCGCTTGAAGCGATCGAAAAATGGCCCAGCGAGCACGGTGTTGCCTTCCACAAATCCGGTATGCTCTTGGTAGCCAGAGCCCGATCCCATCCCTACATTGAACGGTGTAAAGAGAATTTGACAGGACTTGGGCGGCCGTTCTATCCTTTTAACTCTGCGGATGAACTACAGCGGAGATATAGCATCTCAATGTCGCCCGGGCGTGTTGGAGAGATGGAGATATCCGGTTACGAAAATCCGAGCTGCGGATGGGTTAATGCCGAGGCCGCGATGAGAAACCTGGTTGACCAGTGTAGGGAAGCCGGCGTCCGCTTTACCTGCGGTGCGGATGGGACTGCTACGTCTCTGATCCGATCGGAAGGTCGGGTTAAGGCAATCAAGACCAGCAGTGGCCACATTATCCGTTGCGAATGGGTGATTCTGGCAACGGGGGCGTGGAGTAGCCACCTTGTCGACTTGGGGGGTACAGCAACCGCCACTGGACAGCCGATTGGGTTCATCCAACTATCCAAACAGGAAGCTCAAGAATTACAGAGTCTTCCAGTAACTATGGATTTAACGACGGGGATCACAATCTTTCCTCCATCTGATGATCATATTCTGAAGATCATGCGCCATGGGAACGGATACGAAACCACATTCGCTCCAAGCCACGCTGGCACCGACAATGACAGTTCCCACCGGGCATCGGGATCTTCTGCCCCACGACTATCCTATACCGGTGTTTCAAATTTTATTCCCGATGAGGCAGATGCTGCACTTCGGGACGGGCTAGCGGTTTTCCTGCCTCATCTCAAGGATCGACCATGGCTAAAACGGCGACTCTGCTGGTATATGGATACTATGGACAGCAATTTTGTCATTGACTATCATCCCGAACTGCGAAATTTGCTTCTGGCTCTCGGGGGTAGTGGCCAGTATGCATTCATTCTCCACCGTGATCGAGGATGGAGCAGATAACTAACCTTTGCTAACCTTTGCTTAATTACCAGTGGATTCAAGTTCCTTCCCGTATTAGGGCGGCATATCGCGAACGGGTTCGAAAAATGCCTGACGGACGCGCAGAAGGAGAGATGGGGCTTCAAGTACAAGAGGAACCTGGTAGCAAAGGGAGATGGCAGTCGCGGTGGGCCACCCAGACGGCTACTCACTGCACAGGAGCAGGCGAAGCTATAACTTTAACAATGGTATGTAACACTTTGTACGACCGCCCTTTGCCTGATTAGAAAATAAATTGAATAAGTGTTATATTTAGTTTCTTCTTATAAGAATCATACGTGGATTAATGAGCATGATGGGGTTGAGTAATGCACTATACAAGAGACAGTCAGGCAAGTCAGGCACTCTGGGGGCACATGAAGGCTAATTACAATGACAGCCTTAAATGGGATTCTTTCAAGGGCCAAGGGAAATATAGCTAGGTTTATTTCCATCAAACTTCAGAGGGCATTTACTCCAATTGCAAGGCACAATATAACCTGACAAAGCCCCGTATTTAAATTCCCTAACCATTGCGAAAGGGCAGGGGAACCATCCGGTCGACAGAAACATCCCTTGTATTCAGCCCTTTCAACGCAGAGTGAGAAGCAGGTAAAGTAGTGGTAAAGTCAGCAGTCATGATGCGTAAACGAGCGGCCATGATCGATACCGAATCCAGCGCGTAGATTGGAGGTTCTTGGAGACACTGTCCCAGTATATGATAATGGACGGCACAATCGCCATGCCATCTACTGGCCGCGTCGAAATCCAGCTCGTACGGAACCCATCATTTGGGGGTTCTCTGGCCGGTGAGTGAGGTACCATAATCAGTCACCAGTTTATTCGGGCTTGGGAAATTGAAGTTGGCAGGCCTTTAATAAATGAGCTTCCTAGAGAGGAAGTATGGTTGTGAAGTGGAGTGTGGAGATGGTCTCTGCGCTCTCGCAGATGGATTTCCTCTTAGTGATGGCTGCATCCACGTATATTCCCCAAAAAGGCAACGCTCTCCTTTCCTGAAATATCGCCTGCATCTGCACAAGGTGAAAATATGGTGTCGGCGGAGATCAACTTATGAGGAAGGCCGGGGGAAAATACTGGGGATGAGTTCTTCATCAGCTCTACGCAGGCATGGGGTATTTCTCTTTTGTTTAACCATCGCGAGGGCCTGCGGCTAGCATTGGTTGCATTAAAAAGTCATCATATGCGAGATCCTCTGCGGTGGGCCGCTCCTCCGGTAACCAGTGAAATATTCGTCGGAGGAACCGGAGAAACAGATCTTTGTCTGTACTGGAAAGTTCGTGCTCTTGCATTTCTAACGATTGCTCCGGTATCGGAATGGAGCCTTTCCAGTTGCCTATAATATAACATAAAGGCATTAGAGCCTGCGGGTGATAATTGGGCGAATAATGTATCCTGCTCGTCCCAAAATTGGGAACACTTCTCACTTCTCCTGAGAAACTCTGGAGGAGGAGGCCCCATAAGAGATATCATTTCCGCTAGATGTTGCTCATCACTCAGCTGGCGGTCTTTCTTCACAAAAAATAGGTGACGACCCTCCACCAAATCCCAAATCTAAGCCATTTGTCAGCCTCGGGTTAGATACGGCTGTTAACAGGATTCATTGAGAATTTAAATAACTCACCATCGTACCAATCAACCAGATATCTACTTTTGAATCCCAACCCATTTCCAAGATTACCTCTGGTGCCCGATAGATGCCAGGCATGATATCACCCTTGTTGGTTATTGTTCCGACTCTCGCCTCGCCAAGGTCCGAAAGAACAGGCAAACCAACGCAAGAGGGCATTGGTCGGGAGTAATAGATATTACGGTCACTGAGAACCTTTCTGGCGATCGGTTGCTTCATCTCGTCTTCCTCGAGCCGACAAAGAATAGAATGACCCCCAATACCCTGGAGTATGTTATTGGATGAGATATCTGAGACCCAATTAGCTTATTATATACACTTGCCCCTGCTGTGCTCAAGGGTGGGGCACTTACCGGTATGGATCACATCATTCTCGTGTAGAAAAGCCGATGCGATTAGGATAAGCTGGACGCTTCTCTGAACAAGCTCCTTTGATAATTTGTTGTCCGGGAGCAAGTGTTGAAATTCAGTAAAGCTCATTCCAAGCGGTTGATAAACCAAACACGTATGTTTTCCATGCGGACCATTCACCTCGAATGAGTCGAGAACCAGACGAACCAGGTTCTTCCCAGAATGGTCATTGGAGTTTTTCAAATGTTCGGAAATTAAGATTTCGTTGGCTGGGTGTTTTCCCCGAACACAGACCTTCAGCGTGTAGAAGGCTTGGTCTCTACTGCAAATTAGACCTGTAATCTGCACAAGGAAAAGTAGCAGAGACTTACCGAAGATCTCGGCAAAGCCAGACGGTGGAGGATGTACCAAACCCGAGTTTGGAAACAACCTGGTACTTGGATGCGAAGACCTCGTCAGTACGGACGGGGTAATAACGGTCCGCAACATAAAGGGGAACCTGTTCTTCTTCTATCTTTGATGAGGAGTCTAAAGTCACGAAGCCTGAGGTAGGAAATTTGCGCGGCAGAGTAGGGGGAACTGAAGCCATCGCTCTCACATATATGGAGGGCAAAGCGGGGGCAAAGGAACGGGAAAACGAACAGCGAGAGAACGGAGTAAGTCGTCTCAGGCTCACGCGAGGAACTAGCATGGTGGAAGACTTAATTACAGCCAGATCGCACGGAGGATCGAGGAAACAGAATTATAGGCAAGATGAATGATGATACAGCAATGCGTACAAGCAAAGGAGCGATCACCTCTGATTGGTTGAACTGGATGGAATTTTGGCATGTATTCTATGACTTGATTGGCTCCACAAGACGCGCCGGTCGCGTTCGCCTCGAGTTCATTGTTATTGCTGCCTCAGGTCGCCAATATTCAACACTCACAACCCATCGAGTATTGAAACAACTTGAGTCTTCAACATTCGTTCCTGCCAAGATGAATCAATTCATTACAGTTCTCCCTTGAGGCAGCTCTCGTCGAATCCGCCGTTGATATTGCCCACAATGTTGACGACCGAGGTTCACATGGTGGTTGAAGCGGGGAAGATCGAGGTTGAGCCTGTGAAAGCAAACCTCGAAGATTCTTGGCATTTAGCCAGCTTAGTAATTACCAGACTGTCCAATAACAGTAGAGTATATCCGAACCTCCGGGACATTGACCAACCAGAGGCCGTGATCACGTAGGTTCCCTGGGACCAACAGACTGTGGGGGAATCTCCGGCTGCGATGATCAAAATATATTTCCACTGTCAGATCCAATAGATCGACAAGCGTTTCTTGTCAAAGCACCAACCAGGCCAAACTACCTCGTCGTCCACGTTATCAAGCAGGGATATTTACGGCATTCTCACCCTCAACCTCAAGCACATGAAAACCGAAAGTCAAAATCACAGGAAGAAATGGCGTGGCGTCGTAAGAGGCTGACACAGCCTCAGCCTCCTCTCGCCTTCATAACCATCCCATAGTCATAAATACGAGCCTTGCCCTGCTTCCCAGGGCTTCCACTTTGACTAAAAAGTAACGACTCTCGAAAATGTCCCGCTCAGCATGCGGGACTCCTAGTAACCTCCGAGTATGAATCTGCTCCGGTGCTCTGGTCTCCTCGGAATTAAAAAACGCACCCGCCCCTGGTCTTCTTTACCTCATGAAATCGAGATCCTCATCTTAAAAGAACTATGCCTCATCCCCGAGATAGAGCAATACGGCTACCCGACCTCATTCTACGAGCAGAAATGGGTGTGGAAGGAGTGGAATGATAATTATGCGAATATTCTTCGTGTTTGCTGTACTTCCCCCCCCTCCCCTTCCCACATTCTCCTGCGTAGTACATTCCGGGGGTTCCGGTACAGTTGACATGTGAACAAAGCTGAAACACTATTGACGTATAGCATCATGGAAAAGCACCCTCCAACGCCTAATCGCCACCTCCAATCCCATCGAGCGTGTCCTCTGGAAATCAAACGAGCCAACATCCCTCCTCGCCTTACAAATCTGGATCCGGAAACAAGCTCTCACCCCACATACATTCAACCACAATGATCCACCCCCTGCTATCCCGGGCGACTACCCTCCCTTCTCCGGGGCTGGTCTTAATGACTTGTTGATATTCGCAGTCTGTCGCGGCTTCCCAACCTGCATCGCCCTTCTCCTATCCCACGGCGCCGACCCCCGAATAACCACCTACCGGCACGATCTCACCCTCCTCGAAACAGCCGTCGATGCACACTCTTTACCTTCATTAACAATCTTAGTGAATGCGTGCGCTCTACCGGAGCCAGTAGAGAAAGCAGAATTAATGTTCACTACAGCACTAGAAAAAACACTCAAGTGGTCGATGCCGATTATGGTGGACATGGCTGATTTATTACTCAAGGCTGGAGCGAATCTAAGTCATCCAGGGAGGGTAGCGGCGCTGGGGTGTACGATGTATAAGGAGCCGTGGCAGTATGTGGCTGCGACGCCGTGGAATGGGGTGGGGATGATGAGGGTTTTTCGTAATAATGGGATAACTGTCCTGAGCCAGCGGCATGAGGAGAGATGGGAAAAAGGGTGTCATCCGTTGGAGTTGGTGGCGTTGCATGGGAAGGTGGAAGGGTTGAGGATTTTGTTGGAGGTGGGGATTGAGATGGAGATTGAGGATATGCGGGAGTGGGAGAGGATGGTTCGGGAGACGCGGTGGGTGAAGAGCGATATGAAACGGGCGGTAAGGGAGGTTGTGTATGGTTCTAATACTAGTAGTAATAGTAGCTTGGAGAAGAGGAGGGGGGTGATGGGCTTATTGGGGGCTTTGATGGGTTGGAGTCAGTAAGACATTAATTGATGCGGACTCTACTGAATTGATAGGAGAGTACTGGATGGAGGTAATAGATAATACAATAATTCATTAGACTCAGAAAAGGAGCATAATCTTAAAGAGATGCAATATACAGTCAAGCTCAAAAACAAATTTCTATAAAAGGAAAAGGAGTATCACATCATGCCACTTTCAAACCCAACACCGCTCATGCTAAAGCCAACACTATCCATCGAGCTTCATGGAGACGCTTAGTGGAGATCACAGTTCCCCTCAGTGCTGAAGGGCACAAAGTCAGTAACAACATTGTTGTACTCGCCCTTGAACGCGTGCGCCCTCCTAGCCCTCGAGCTAATACGGCTGTTGCTCATGCCCACGGTATCCGAGTTCTGCAGGTGACGATCGCAGTATCCACCAGGCACCAGAGCATCACCAGCCTTGCTCTCGAGCAGACCGTACTGATGCCCGATAGCGCCAGCATTAGGCTGAATACCGGGGAACCCACCAGGAACATTGCGATCATAGACAGAAACAACAGTATTCTGGGCAACGTTCTCCACCTGGTTGCTGCGGGCGTACTCATCAGGAACATTGGAATCAGCGTTATAGGCGTCCGTCCACTCCTGGCTGGAGGAGAGTTGTTCGCCGTAAGCACCGAGCAGATCCAGAGAGTGCGCGGTCTCGTGCAGCGCGACGTCGAGGTTTGCGCCGGTCGTGCCGGAGAAGGCGATGTTGCCGTTGGAGTTGAAGGCCCAGTTGTCACCCGGGATGATGAGGACGTGGCGCACCCAGTTGCGCATAGCGACGGGGACGCGGCCGAAGGTGTCGACCATGGTCGCGAGGTCGATGCTGGAGTCTTTGTGGCGGCAGAAGGACCAACCGTCGCCGCACTATAGTACATTAGTTTATTGTCTGTGGGGAGTAGAGGGGTTAGGGATAAAGAGAGTAGGGGGACGCACGTCATCATAGAAGATGTCGTAGACTTCAAAGTCGCTGGGGTTGAGGCTCTGGCCCTCGGCGAGGCTCTTGCAGTCGGCGGGCATTAGGCCGGCTTCCCACTGGCCCTGGTAGGTGGGTCGGTTGGGCAGGTTGGCGACGTTGCCATCGAGGAGGTAGTCGAGGTTGGAGGTGAGGGCGGGCTTGTCAAGGTCTGCTGCCTGGGCGAAGGCGAACAGGATTGAAAGGGCAGAGATGTATTTCATCATTTTGATAGAAGAAGATCAAAAAAGTAAAGATTAAACAAAAGGCTGAATGCTTTTGATGCTTTTGGATTGAGTGTTTGAGTTGTTGTGTGATGGAGGAGTAGAAGGAACTTTGGGGATGGGCCTTTTATAGAGCTTCTGATCGCAACGAAATGAAGCTATCTTACTGCGCCCATCCAACATCATGATGGTTTGCTGAATGGTTACATTTTGCAGAGAGGTACTATTTTCGTCCTGCAGGCCGTTTCTCGCAAGCTTCAGACATAGCTCTGGCACTGCGCCTCTTCCTTATGAGCATCCGGCACCAACAACCCTGGCCAGTGCCTTACGGTCTGTCCAATGGGAGAAGAGTGCATCCGAAATTCCCCAGGTCGCGCGCAGAATTTCTCCCCAGTGGAAGGGCTGATAACTCCGATCGGCTGAGTGAAAAATAGCTTAATTTCCGGGCTGTCTTCTGGTTGGCGGCAGTCCCACCTCAGCCCGGCTGTGCTCTTCGTGGATTGAATCTTCACGCTGTTGGTGGAGTCTCCTGGCTGAATCTCTCGGACTTGGCTCGAGATTGCCAGGGCTGGTGGGGGCCAAATTCGCCTGCAATGTGATTAGGGGCTGCTCGGTCGCACTGCATCACCAGATGTCTCTTATTTGCAGGTGAAGCGATACTCCGGGCTCTACCCTCTGACGGAAGACGATTTACGCGACAAAAAAAAAAAAAAAAAAAAAAAAATAAAATAAAAGGCAGTCACTTAATAAACAGGTGATTCAAACAGTGGTATTCTTGAATGAGCTTGCAGTTTCTCGTAAATTGACGCTGGGCCGCACGATATCGGGCTGTGTAGTCAAGTCAATCTTCAGAAGCCGGAACAAGGACTCATTAAAGCCAGGACGCCTGAGAGCTTAGGTCGCGAAATCTTCGCTGTGGACCTATTAATAATTCTTCAGCGCTCCCAACATCGACACTGTAACATAACTGGCCCAGAAAAGGCTTGGCTGTGTGTCGCGCTTGCCGAGAGCGATTAGCTGCCTTTGGAGTCCATGGAGTTTCAGACTTTTAGGTCCAGCACAGCCGCGCTCAGGTCAGCTTCGACTCTTTTACCCCTCAGTCCCGACTCAACTGAGCAATACTACTCACGTTGTCTTTCAGCCCCATGTGTTGGTTACAAGGAGAAAGGAGTACTTTAGCCCCAGCCATCCGGACGATCATTTCCTACGGCGGAGGTGACGGCTTCATGTTGATCCGGCGAATCACAAGCCGACCGTGCGGAGCCAACACAATGGCCAACATTATTGACTGTTGACTACCATTGAACTCCGAAACCAAATGGCATGGTTACGCTTGGATGGTTTGGGGTCGGTTTCCATGGACCATACGCGATGTCTAGGTACTTTTGCGATGGTCTCTGATGAATATTGTGCGATGAAATGGGTAAAGCGACAGGACGGTAATTGGAGCTTGTCGCGCCTTCATGCTCTGTGGGATCGCGGAGTACATCACAGAGCGATGGCAATCACCCGCTAGCAGAGTCTCGAGGATTTTACTCTTTCTTCTTCTATCGGGACTTGAAAGTCTTCGTTATTGGGTTGGGAGGACCCAGGAGAGTGAGCCTGATAATTGAGACCACTATAATCCGGGTGAATCAATGTCGCTGTTCCTCCGCAAGAGCACGGCCTGCTGCACCCCTCAAGTGCTCGCCCCCACTTGGCTGCGCCTGTTTCCCAATTAGATTTGCCTGCCCATGGACCTGGCTCTGCGACATCCGGCCCCAGAAAGGATCGTACCCGCGGCTGATTGGGGGATTCTCCGGCCTCCATGATTAAGGAGTATGAAGGAAAACTTTGCGCCTTCTGCATTTGAATATCCCTTGCAAGATGGGCTGGGTTTGCCGAAGCGATGGACTAAATGCAGCTGTTGGCAGCGGAGAGTATGGTGGAGAGTATGCGATTTGTTTCGGCCATGCAGTTGTCGCTCTTTTCGGACTCTACGTTGTGAACCGCTTCTTCCATGCAACAACCCACAAACTTAGATTATATGCTTCCCTCACCCTGTTGTTGATCTGTGTAACCGACCGTTGAAGAAGCCCAACTACAGCCGTCAATATGCAACGAATTCTTAGAGAGGAATTCAAAGATGTCCCGCTGAGTGTCCTCTCGTCGGGCCTCATTCTGATAGCATTGTATTAACCCACAGAAACTCGCCTCTAGATATCTCCTACCTTCTATCCATTTCTGCTGTCTGGTATTCCTTTAAATAAGCTGGATATCATCGGATTCTACAACATCCCCCAATTGCTCCAGGCCACAACCTTGGTTCTGCATCCACGATTCTCCTGACTGGCTGTCCTGTCAAAGATCCATAATCATAATTCCTGCCTCTCTCGTTTCGCATGAATCCAGTCCGTATCGTGGTGTTATTAGACTGGCATCGTCAGCGCTTGCGTCCAAAATCAGCATCCAACTCCTACCTCCAATATAGAAACCCGGAATAATATGCGTGAAGCGAATCCATATACTTCTGGCTTGCCTCGTCAAGAGATTGACCCGAGTTCCGGACATTGTCTATTTCGTCTTTCAGCATACCGACAACCGCGTCAACGGACCCCTGGAGACTGCCTATCGTTGTGCAGAGCAACGGAACGAGACTGAATACGTCTCCTTTAGCCTGGATGAAGTCAGCACATTACTAGGAGCCACTAGGTTTTTATACTCACTATCTCCTTCTTCAGTGAGAGAATATCGTTTGTTCTATATCCCAAAGGTTAGCTGAAGCATACCTCCAGGTTATGGGCTTCACATTGCAATTGCTCGGTTGGTGGAGTCGTGCACCCCATGATGGGATATATGCTGCCTGAATGATTTAGTCAGCTGCGCGCCGTTGGCATACCTATGACCCCGGAATCGTTAGCCTCCTCTTGAAAGTCAGGGAGCGTGATCTTATACTCAGTCACCGCAAATATCGCCCCCATCAGGTTTGTCCCCAGTCGAACCTGCCAGTATTCGGCTACACTGGGCATCTGATCGCGTTGATGGAGCTCTTGCTCATGCTCCGACGTGCGGATGATGTGTCTTATTTCATCCATCAGGCGTCGTTTCTGGTCTGCTCATCGTCAGCCCTGCTCCCTGATTCAATGAGTAATATCCCACCCTCAGTACACCCATCTCGGAAGGATGCTGCAAAGAACTTGAACTGATTCACCAGGTTGTACTCCGTCTCCACAGGCTCGTGGCTGGAAATCCCGAGGCATTCGGCCACGTACTGCAATGTTCCCTCCCGATAGGATCCGGCAGTAGAGAGTTCGTATCGATCATGGGACTGGAAGAGGCCTTCAATCTCGTCATCCCACATCAGTAACCAGATCATGAAGCATGCCAGGACCCGGAGCCTCTCTAGGGAGGTATCGGGCCACCATAAGGTGGCCAGTAGACCCAAATCGGATTTCCTGAGCGCTGCCGCCTTCTTGGGACTGTTTGGGAATAGACTATACATCACCTATCAGCGGCAGCGGATCAAGTCACCCTGTCCACATGGGTGGCTTACCTGTGGATGTACTGGTCCACTGTCGGTCGGAGTGCCTCTCGGTGACGGTTCACCTGCTGGGGCGAAGGGGGAAAGGCAAACTGCAGACTCGGGATCGAGATCCGTTGCCCCGCAATTTGCTTAAGGAGATCAGACTGTTTCATAGTTGTTATTTCCTGGCGGGTCTCAGAGTATTATAAGAGCTTGAACAAACCCTCTCGAATTCCGCCCGGCCTAGAATGATAGCCATTTATATCCCTTGGGCCGTGAACAATCCCGTGCAGCCGCCACCTCATCAGCTGCGGCTTTATCTTCGATTGATTTGTATAAAGTTCAAGCCAGCGCATCTACCACCCCCAATATGTTATCGTACTTCTGGCATTCCATGATCGGCCGCGTGCGTCTGGCATGGCGCAAGGGGCTGAGGGATCTTGGTTCTGTTTGATGACGGCATCTCTCCCACCTGAGAAGGTGGGTATATATCTCGCATTTCCCCTGACCTCTGTACCACCCCTCCTTCCCTGATTCTGATGCCTGCGATTCCAATGAGGATGTCTTTTTCCACCCTCTGGCAACACCGCGCCATGGCTGTCGAAACCCTCGCTGTTTCCCCAATCATTGGGCTAGCAACCGGTATCTACTTGCATCTGTTGTACTATCGCTATGGAGACTGGGCCACCAGAAGTCCTATGCTCGTGCGGCTGTACGCGGCTCTTCTTATCACGGCCTTGATTCTTGATCACAGGGGCCTCCTCCTACAGGGGCAAGCGACAGAGCTTGTGTACTGCCATATCCTAGGAATATACACCAGCATGTTCATCTATCGCACAGTCTTTCACCCGCTGCGCCGCTTCCCAGGCCTCAGACTTGCCAAAGTGTCCAATCTCTATATGTTTGTCCTTTCGTGGCGGAAGGTACGACTGGGAGGGGACTTACAAGAACTCCACCGACACTACGGTGACTTTGTCCGGTTGGGTATATACTCCACAGAGCAGTGCCACAGATGTCCTACTGAGCCGGTTACTAGGGCCCAATGAAATCTGCCCAATGAAATCTCCATCCGAGACCCAAGAGCGATAGAGCTTATTCATGACCGGCAGTCCAAGTTCCAAAAGAGCGAGTTCTACGCGATCCAAGAGCCGCGTGTCTCACTGCACATGGAACGCGATCGGTACCGGCATTCTCGTCGTCGGAAAGTCTGGGACCGGGCTTTGGGCGTGCAAGGTATGCCTGAGAACTGTGCTCCATCGGTTTGGGGCTAATAGCTGCACAGCGCTGAAGGACTACGAGCCTCGGGTTAATAAGCGTGCGCACCTATTGGTCGAGCGAATACAGCAGAACCTCGACCAACCGATGAACATGACCAACTGGTTCAATATTTTGGGTTTGATGTCATGGGCGAGCTGGCATTCGGGAAATCGTTCGGCATGCTGTGGGGCGGCAAAGACGCGCCGTTCCTGAAAACAGTTCATCGCGATCTCAGAAACATTGGCAGGATTCGTTTCGTGACATGCCTGGTCCCATTCCTGACTATAACTCCCATCTTGAATGCTAATTTGCTTAAATTGGGGGAATGGTTGAGCAATCAGGTGGACGAAAGGATAGCGGTAGGAATCTTATTGTCGTTGCTGGAAGGTACTGCTCCTAGCATCGCCTGATCAGGGGTTTGGCTGACACGATAGCATAGTGATACGTCTGCTGCTACATTAACGAACATATTCTACCGGCTGGCGAAACATAGAGCGGTGTGCGAGCGACTGCAGGCCGAGATCGACGCTCTGCCAAACCACAGCTACGACGTTATTTCGAAGCTGCCATATCTCAACGGGGTAATTAACGAAACGTTCAGACTTCACCCGATCGTGCAGTCGGGGATGCCGCGTATCACCCCCCCCCAGAGGGTCTGACTATCGACGACGTGCTTATCCCTGGTAATTATGTCGTGCGGGTTCCATTGGCTGCTGTCTTTAAAGGTCTGTTGTGTGAATACGCTCCCTCGCCTCATACTGGCGGTTTGGCAGACGAAAGAGCATTCCGGAAACCAGAGGTTTATCCCCGAGCGGTGGACGGAATTGCCCGACTTGGTCATAGATGGCTCGGTCCTGATTCCATTCAGTACAGGTATGTGCACCCCGAATCAGTGCATTAAATAGGTCTATAACCTAACGCTCGAGTTTGTCTAATATAGGCCCCTTCTCCTGCCCCCGAAAGCGGCTGGCTCGCATGGAGCTGCGCCGGGTAACTGTTGAGTTACTGAGTCGATTTAAGGTCGCGCTGGCTTCTCCGTCCGCGGAAGAGAGGTTTGTTGAGGCAGTAGAAGATCATTTTAGCCTGCGCAATGGGCCGCTGGATTTGGTGTTTACCGAACGGAGTATTGCTGCCTTGCCTGCATGAAATTTGGTTTGCATGTGGTAACGACCTCAGGAGGTCGTGAGTAATGCGGGCATGTTTTTATATATCAATTTCATTCATTTCAAACCATACGTGTGTCGGGCACAAACTTCTCCCTTTTTGTGCTTCTACAGTGGACTAGCTCAACTTGCGATGAACTTTAGTAAGGAAATGGTACATGAAACATTGTCATTCAGTCTAGACCATCTATCCCCTCTATATGTACAAGTCACCCACAAGCCAGTCAGGTCAAACGGACAGACGATCCCGCAGCCCCCGTAACAACCCCGGTAGTCCCAGTTTACCCGCAGAATCTATCCCCAACGGAGCCAACCGCTGATGCAGCACCTGGGCCAAACTCGGGAGGATAACCCTACTCTCCGGGAACAGCCTCGTAACAAGCATATAAAGACCCGTACTAAGTCCAGCAACCGTAGCAAACGCAGACAGCAAACCCAGATACGAAATCACCTCCACACCCGGCCGTTTAAAGAAGTACTTCTTCCGCTCCCCGGGGCGAGTCATCCGCTTCAGCGTAGGGATATACTTGAAATCGAAGATCGTTTCCTTTCCCAAGCCGTCTTTTTCATCCATAAGCTGTTTCCAGAACATCTTCTTCCGCGACTATTACCACATTAGCACCATGCCTCTCCCCATATATTATCAAGAAAGGGGAAAAATGTTGGGGGAGTGACTTACAGCAATAACCCGTCTATCAATAAACGGGATCTGCGCAATCGTTTTCGCCTCCAACTGCACCCAGAAACAATACCCGAACATCAAGGCCCGATAATACCAGTTCGTCTGCGGGATATGCAACTCATCCGATAACTGATCCCCATTCAGCAGTCTTGTGAGTGCATCCATGTATTCTTTGGAGGCATACACGGGGGCTGTATTCTCCAACCCAATCACAATATTCTTCGCCAACGTGCGTCCCGTTTCTGTCGGCGCAAACTCGTTGATAAGGAGTGACTCAGATAAAACCTTCGCCTTCTCGGCTGATTCAAACGGCTCAGTAGGCGCCCCCATATACCACGCCACAAGCCTCCAAAGCGCAATATAATCTTTTATTTCTTGCTGACTCAAATATATCCCCTGTCTCGGAAGTCCCAGCCAAATAACCGTTGAACTGAATGTATTTATCGTACCAAAGCTATCCAGGTCGTTTATCGGTAGCCCGTATTTATCCACGTCGTAGTAAGTAGGGTCTTGTTGTACCAGATTCATGATTTTGAGGCGCACGGCGGAGTGTAGCATCCTCACACGCACTGAGGCGAGATGTCCCTCGCCGCCGGGTTTCATTCCCTCTGCGGAGGAGTTTACCTGTACGGTGTGTTGGACTGTTTCGAGGAGGCGGCGGCGGACGACTTTTGCGCCGAAACCGCCGGTGCGGGAGAGGGTTTCGCCGACGCGGATGGCGCCCATGCCGCCTAGGAGGCTTTCGAATGTTAACTACTCATATGAGTTAGCAAGGATTGGTATAGATATGGAGTTTGTCGAGCGGATAAGTGGGTATGGTATGGGGGGAGAAACGTACCACATTGGTAATGGGAATAAGATACCGCCAGAACACATCTTGTCCCCGCTGGATCTGCTCCCAATCAACCCACTCCGGCACAGTATTGATTTGTTCCCAGAGCTCGGTGAGTTTAGGGTCGGATTTGTGGTTATCCCGTAGTAAAGCGTATCGATCGCGGCGCATGGGGTTTACGGGGGTCCCATCTTCGGTTTCTGGGAGGGGGAGTTTGTTGAGCAGCTCGTTGGCTTCGTCAGCCAGAAAGTCGGCGGAATGGATCCAGGATTCGAATTCGGAGGCTGGGCGGTGCGCGCCGGTCCATTCGAAGGTGTAGTCCCAGTAGTGGTATTCGGTGCGGTTGCCTTTGGTGTTTTTTTTTACGGACATCTTGCTTTCCTTGGCCTACTGGGTAGGGCCTGGGTGAACGTGGGTGTTTGGGGAGGGTAGGGTGAGAGGGTGGAAAAGAGAGGTAGGAGGTGATGAAGCTCTTTCTATAGTAGTGCATCTTGGAAATGTCAAGTGACACCCGCGGGCCGGGGTCCGTATAGAGCAGTCACAGAAAATGAGGTGAATGACGTTGGCTCGCGATGATCGACGAGTTAGTGAATGAGGTGTTGGATATTTGCATGTGCATGTGAAAGAGTGTCATGGTCTCTGAGTAAGTTGGGTAAGTCGGGGGGGATAACTCCCGATCTCCGATAGCTGCCTTGATTAAGTTAACTTGATTAGGGTTATATTCAACTGACACAGGTATTTAGGTAGCCACATGGGACTCCGAAAAGTTGAGTTGTTGTGTCGTTGAAGAAGATGGCCTCAATCCTGCGATAGAGACCCCCTCGGGCCGAGATTGCCGTCACCAGCATGGCCCCGCTTCCAGTCAAAGACACAATATGGAGAGATGAAAGGAGACATGGAGGAAAGGAGAAGGCACACAATACAGAAGGGAAAATGGGAGTAATGGAGTTGCCGTTGTGGTCATGACCAGGGACCCTCGTTCGGCTGTTCTCCGGGTTTCCTCAGTTGAGACTTCCCCCAGACCAAAACCACAGGGTCTTGATTCTGGGGAACCGAAGCTCCCGGTTTGTTTCATCCACTCAGGCCAGTTCATTTCCTTTTTCCCCGCTGAGATGGACGAAGGATCACCGAGTTGCCGCGGCTGTTAACCCTTTTGAGTTAGCTTCTATCCGCACAATGGGCCTGCGTGGGCCAATAACCGCATGCTCGATGTCATGCTGCTGAGATTCAAGATGAACATTTGAAGAAATCATGCAATGCTGATAACCGGCTTGGATAAGGCACGAGCCATCCGATTCTCTCACAAGCTCGAATGTCAACGCCGATGATCCGGGAGAGCATGGCCCGAGTCCCGTTTGACAATTGGACCAAGGGACGAACCCTTGTGCCTTGAAGTGGATGATTATATTCATGGGACTAGTGGTTCTTAAGTCGGATATGTCGAAAATATTTAAATTTAGGACAATCCACTATCAAACAATGTAAGCTCATATTAACTACCAACGAAGAATACTGAACATAATGATGATAAACAACCGCCCGCAGGCCAAGTATGAAAACCAGCCACCTCCACAATATAGAATGACCTGGGCTAGTGTTTTCATGTGGACTAGGCGATTAAGGATCTTCAATGAGGTCATTGAAGATTCATTGAAGATTCTGATCTAAAATAGGTGCCAGACTAGATCGTTGCCGAACACAGGGCCGTGACGATCGACGCTGCGCTGCTTCTCGGCCCATCCTCAGCCCTACTTTGTGTCACGACAACAGCAATACGAGCGAGAACCATTCCGACACCCCGAGAAGAAGCCTCCTATGAACAGACGATCTGTTCCCATTGCATGATAGGGGAAAGTCAAGTCGTCTCCTATGCAGTCCCACCGCGCCATTCATGTTGCTGGCATGCAATTGGGGTCTACTAATAAGGGTCTAGCGTAATTCATGATGATGTTGAGTGACCAGAACAAGGCGCTATCCAGGGTATTGGGACCCATTAGTCACTGGAATGGCCAGAGGAAGATCGTCAAACACAATGCATGAGCAAACCTCCTTATAGCCAAGTTCTCGGATATCCTGGGGCAATGCACGGCCAATACGACTATTCCCTCTCAGTCCCAAATGTACACAAGACAATATGATGTCAAGAGACCATGTGAATGCTCCACGAGGCATACTCCCCATCACTCCACCACTCACTCACCACCAGGGGATAATTTCTACCTAAAACCTAGTTTATTGCGTATACCTCGGTATATTCCTCTATTCCCCCATTTGAAAATCTATTTACAAAGGTTGTATTGGATGGCAGCTACGCGTGCTATGTACTCAAATAGTAATAGTATCCGTCCCGTAATTCAGTTCAGGGCGCCTCATAGATCACCCTACTCCCTGCCAACTGCGCATCCTGCTGCGTAGAGGTGGGTCCCGCAGTCGGCGCCCACATTTCCGCATAGGTGACTGATTCCGAGTACGGCGGGGCAACCTGGTTCTGGTTCTCCATCTCCTGGACGGAATGCGCGTGTAATTCCGAGTGTTGTGTGGGTGGGCGTGTTCCAGTTGGGGGCTTTGTAGCAGTGTCTGGTCGGGAATTGATCGCAGTAGCTGGTTTGCCGTCTAGTTCGGGCTTGCCATCCGTTTCAGGCGGAGGGGAAGCAGATGGGGGAGGGGGAGGGGTAGTGTTGGTATAGTTGGTGTTGCGCCTGCGACGGACGAGGAGGAAGACGACGATACAGATTACGGCTCCTACGACGACGAGACCGCCGATTACGCCGCCGACTATGGCGCCGATGGGGGCGGGAGATGGGGATGAGGGCGGGTTTGCGCTGGAGTCGGTGGGTGGGGAGGTTTGTGGCAGAGGGTCGGAGGAGGTGCTTGTGCTTGTGCTTGTGCTGGGTGTGGACGTGTCAGAGGTGTTCGATGTAGAGTCGGAGGATGAAGTTGTGGTGGTCGTGGACGAATATCCGGCCGGGTACTGCGTGCCCGTTGAGATGCCTCCACTACCACTATAAAGGGGAAAGGCAATGGGGGTATCCATGCCGCTATATGTGGGCGCCATCGTCCAGGTCACGTCGGCTGTATCGTGGCACTTGAATGCACTGTAGCCGTCGCCATAGAGGAAGGTCAAACAATAGGGATAGTCGTCCGCGCTATACAATGAAACAGAGTCAGCTATAATGTATTGTATACCTTTAAGAAAGCAGTTCAGCATACCATGCGAGTTCACCCGGCTCGCGGGCGGTTTGGTGGTCAAGACAGGTTTCCGCCGGCGGAAAGTCTGTGCCCACGATATGGTTGTCGGTGTTCCAGAAACACGTTACGGTTGCGTGATCTGCGTCGGACCATCCGCTGTCTGTCCAAGAATATTGTTAACAGAGCTCAATGGAGTAACTGTTTTGCAACGTACCAAAGCCAGCATCTTCGTACCACCCGCAGATATTCGGCGCGATCTTCTCTGCGCGTTTTTGCCGCGGGGCATCTGTGATCCGTGGGACATTCCGACCATCAGACGTGACCGTGGCAAGCGTTGTCTGAGGAGCAGCGACATCGAGGTATCGCGAGAGAGCCGGAGTTGCGAGGCTCAGAACGAGCGAAAATGTCAATGCCATTTTGCCACAACACCCCTCCCCTACACAACAAAGCGAAGTATCAATTCTGCATCATCAACTCAAGGAGTCAAGATGGCAGAGGGAAAGGCGATTGAAAAGGATCTGGAGCCTCCTGTCCGGCGACGCCACGGGAAGTGAAAGGGGAAGATGGAGCCTTTGCGCACGAATGACAGTTCTGCCGAATACGAGGAGGATGAGACCCCCACGGAACGGGTAATGATGTGCCTGTTGTTTCAGGGTTGGATAAACGGTTAAAGGCATACTATTGGCTAATGGCAGTGATCGCCGTGGCTATTCTTATCTCGCGGGCCAAGAGCCGGATCGGTGCAACCACCCGATGGCACGTTGTCAGCGCCATGGCAGGCCTTGAAAGAGAACACGAGGAGGCGTCGATCTTTAATGATCCTGAGCCTGCAATTTGGACAATCTTGCTATTCCTGGAATCGAACAGGATTCGGCCAGTGTGTGATATCTAGCGTTGGGTGGTGAAGAAGCGGGGTGAGGGCACGATGGCCAACGCCGGTTTCGATGGAGTGGAGGAGTCGGGGCATTTTTAACCTGGATTGTTTTGCAGCTGGTTGATGTGTTGGTGTATCCTGAAGGCGTGGCCGGGGGGCTTTATAGACGGAGGGACGCTCGCAACTTGAGGGTTGATGTCATCTCGTTTTTGTAGTTTGATGCCGTCTTTCCCAAATCGAGGTTTGATGTCATTGCCTTTCTGTAGTATACAGAGAAAAGGCAAGGGAATCAATCGCCACATCCCGTCTTCATGTGTTCAATTCGCGACAGATGTCCCCGATGATTTGGCCGCACTTCAAAATAAGCCACCGGCACCGGATCCTTCGCCAGCATTTCGGCTGCAGGCCAATAACATGCGCGACGGGATAGTTTTGTCCGTAGCGTGACATCACAACCTCATGGACGGGGTCGGATGCGCAGTAATTCTCCAATGCCTGGCGAGATGTTGCCGGGCGCGGGATGCCTCCAGCGTTGGCCTTCCCACCACCTCGAGCCACCAGGAGTCGATGCGCAACCAAATCCAGTCCCTCACTACATCGAAGCCCGCGTCTCCAACGGCACAGAATGTATACGGCAGCTCTACATATAAGTATTCAACAAACCAAATTAGAGCGGGCTACACCCTCCGCTCGGACCGGCTAAAATATTTAGCCGGGGCCTGTAACGCAATGAGGCCGGCGTTCGTCAATTTCCAAAAGGCACATATAACAGCCGATGACGTTGTCGCAGCCGTCCTTTGGTTTTGCGGAAGTCGTGCACGGATGGGGTCGTCGTCGTCGTCCTCTACCTGGGGCGAGTTCCAGACCTCGTCGCTGATTCGATATCTTGATGTGCGGGAACTCCTGAAGCCGGCACTTGCGAAAATATACGCGGGCAATGCGGTTGTTATCGCGAGATCTTCCTGTACGGTTGAGGAGTTGGGGCCTCACGGGGAGGGGTTTGCCACACCCAATGGAACGGGCCCGCCTAGGGAGGAGATATTGGCTCCCTTCGCGCATCTAGCGTGGAAGATTCACTTTTCGACCGTGTCTATCGGGTATGAGGAGATAGAGGGGGTACTTGGATGGGTGAATAGTGTGAAGGACTGGAGCTCGACTATTCTGCGCCCCGGGGATATATCTGTGAGTAGTCTTCGGAAGCTACCGCTGTATACACTGGACTTCGGGCCGGAATTTGGGGATGTTGTGAATGTTGCTTCTCTAGAATCAACAAAGCATGGACAGGGGGTGATAAACCCCGCGAGGGGATGTAGCGTATCGGCTCCGTGGGATGTGCGTATTGCGCTGCCTGAGAAGGCGATACGGGAGTTGGAACGGGATGAGCTGTTTGGGTGGCTTTTGGCGGTGGATTCTGCTAAGATTTAAAAGCTCTGGACTTGGATATATTACAATTGATGATCACTAGTGCTTTGAATATAATCCACCTCTACTCAATAGCCGCGTTCAATTCTGTTTTGATCCCGATGTCGGTCACTGGGAGTACGTCCAACAGGGAAGGCAGCCCTACAGTGGCGGGCCTCAATACCCATATAGAGCATATGACAGTCACTCTACATCGTCCTTTCTACATTCGTGACTTAAAGGGAATAATGACCATTCAGTGACCCAACAAGGCAGTGACACACCCAGGCTCTCTTCCCTCTATATAAACCCGACATCTCCCCTCCTCATCCCTCTTCCCTTTTCATCCTTCTCATCTAATCTCCCCGGATCGAACCTATCTCATCTTGATCATCTGTCTGGTTCTGTAGTTCTTCTCCTTTCCCACCTTCATGAATATCCTATTCATCCCCCCTGATACCATCAAAGATGCCGTCGCTTATAAGGATTGCTCCCGTCCGCAGCACAGGTTCCCATTACGAAGAGACTGTATCACCGGCAGGACTCAAAGCCAAAGGAGAGTTCGTTTCTCCGTTCGTAGAAAGACATTAGCGCGCGAAGAGACAATCGCTGAACCCCTCCGGAGGCTTGAGCACAGGAACACATAGGAAAGAAGAAATACCGGGATTGATATCATGATGGAGACGGGCATTACCCCAACTATTGCCCTATTTTGTCCCGAACAATAGAAATTGTTTGCCGAGCCCCTATGGTTTCGAGCTTTTTGTCTCTCCTCATCATTCAACCACGGCCCTTTCATTGGCGATTGTCTATCGCTTTAACATCCCCCAACCCAGCAAATAACGCGCACGGAGCAGGACAGAACTCCTTGGCAGGTTGGCCGTGGAATAGTGTTTTCGAAAAAGCATTCATGTGTATTGTGAAAGCTATTCCGGGTTTACCTATTATGATATTCATATCTTGGCTATGTGGTCTCCAGTGTCTTAATGTCTGCAACAGGTACGTTTTCCTCCTATTTTATTAACCTGAGCTGATACTAATCGGGCCTTAGGCGAAATCCAATCTTTATGCGTGCCTCCATGTCCAAAACCAGTGGAACACCTCGATTTGCTCTTCTGCCAGGGTCATGGTCAGGATTAGGCCACCGCCTGATTGCTACATCCTACGTCGAAGCAACACGTGCGAGTCGTCTTCAAACGGCGCCAAAATATTGGACGCTGCAGGACCAGGCAGCTCATTGCCTGGCTCGCTCGCCTACCTCATGAGGTAGTCTATAGCTTTCCCTTTCGATGGAATCGAAGCACGAACGCTTTTTATGGCTATGAAGAGCGAAAGGATGCAGCATGGTGCACCTCGGGCAACCGAAGGATGTGGGCTCCATGCCGGACGAGGGATTCACATTCGCCTTCGAGATATCGGCATTCTGGGATCCAATGCTGGGATGGCAGAATATAAGTTTATAGGATCTGGAAAAAATATTTCGTTGGCACCAGCAAAGTGACAGCGAGTTCGTGTGCTTGTTTGATGAAAATTGGGTCCGGGTTCCCGCGTGTGAGGTATTCATTCGGCCCTTTAAACTATCTTGCTTTTGATGCTAACTGAGACGGCCCAGCATTGCGATCCACAGGCCTGAGTTTAGTCATTGAAGAGGGTTTCTCTCAATCAGCTAGAAGACTAGCCCTGGATGCTCATGGGTGGCTGGAAACCGGTGGCTTATCGGTCAACCCTGTCGCCACTATTGATATTAATCATACATGCCTGAAGTTGCCATGCAAAGCAATACCCCAAAGGCAATCGTCTTACAAGAACCAGCTGGTACATTACCTATCCGTCAGCTACAGGCACTGGGTAAGGTTTAACTGGACTTTCTATTGTTTCGCCGTGACCTGCTCACACTGTGTCTTGGATCCTGACGAAAGCTCTCCGGGAGAGCATCCAAGTAAGTTCAACTCCTCTCGCTTGGTAGACTCGCCCTCTTGCTAATCGAGATCCAAGTATTGCGCGAGTGGAGAGAGCATGGGGTCCCCTTCAAGGACCAATTGGCGGCAGGAATACTGCGCCTTGATGTTCCAGGCGAGCGGGACATGAGACAGGAGCTAAAAAGACTCGAAGATTGCGCTAGTGAAATCATAAGCGCCGAGAAGTTTCAGGAGACGGGGCCTTTGCTTGATCAAAAGGGTTTCGTGTTGCCGGATGATCGCCGAGACTACATATTCCAGAAAAGACTTTTAGCGGGCTACCAGGACCAGGAGGGAAAGATTCGGGCATTCCTACACAACAAGGCACACCACTTCGGCCATGTTGCCGTCGCGTCTGGTGGAGGCACACTTCCCCGCGGGGCTGACGGGTCACTTATGGCCAATGACTGGGCCCTCATCGACGCCTTCCCTACTAGACACGGCAATAATGAGGCAAGTACTAAATTTCCAATCTCCCAGGGCGGCTCATTGACATGTCACAGCGACGATCGCTTCAAAGTGGAAGGGGTCGTGCTACGTGCCACCATAGCTTCTCTATTCCGCCAACATATTGTTGTTCTGGAAAAACGAACTTGCCAATCCCAAGATAGCAGCGTTTTGTTGCGGAATTAACTATCGATGCCACTACAAAGGCATTCAGGGCGGGAGATATCCCCTCTCTTGTCGGAACCTTTTCACAGATTGATCTATGTCCATCTTCTGAGTCAAACACACGCAATGAGAGAAGGGAAATATGTGGCCCACCAGAGCAGAGAAGGAGCTTTGGGAGCGCGCCCTATTCGCGCTGAAGCCGATCAAGCAGTGGGACGGCTGCGAGAACGAACAGTATCTTACGGTCCAGTTCTTCTGGACGCCTGGGGCATTTCCTCAGCATTCCATTCCTGTTAGTACGCGACCTTCGCTGTTTAGTAGCCTTGACTCGACGCCGTTAGAAACCAGGCTTTGGAATTGTCTTGATAACGAAAACATCGAGCCCGGTCATGAAACCATCTCCTCTACGCACAATAAAGTCACGCGTCCGCTCCCGTCATTTGCACTACTGCAGATACAGTGCTTTCTCGCTGGTTGGTGATATGGAAGAAAGCACGGCATGGAGGCATGCTTAGGAGAATATTACCTCAGCACCGCTGTATCTCGGCTTGGGAATACCCATCGTTTCACTCTCGTCTCGATCCTGCCTTGGGTCTTGACTCTTTATGTCCCACCGCCGCCGTCATCACCGATGTCCAGGCAGGTCGATACCCGATGCTTTGTCACATACATCTCGGCAGAGGCCATTTCACCCCGAAGTCATATTATGTGACGAAACATCTTCAAAGCTGTGGCATCGGTGGGAGGGAACCACGTCGGTACCCTTGAACCCTGGACGATGATAGGAACCAACTTTTCATATATAGCCTGTTAGAATTTCATAAGGGGAATGTGTATCGGAATCCTGTGGTACTGGTATCTGAATAGATCATCCTTCCCATCTTGTATATCCTAACTAGCCCAGTGCCGATGCAGTACAGGAAATATGGCTACTCGAAAACCCACCAGTTGAAGTTGAACAGATCCTCCTCGCCCGTGCCAGTAAACACAAAGTACAGGTCATGAGTATCAACGGCCTCAGTGACAGGACAGCTCACGCTCGTCCAAGTCTGCCACCCGCCAGTATTCTCAACAACGCAAGTCCCAATCAACATCCCATCTTCGCTATCCAGTCGCAGCTCAATATTCCCCCCACTCGCCTCAGAAGCCACCCTCGCCGTAAACGACGTAGCCCCCGCCCCAAACGCAACCCCCTTCACCTTGATATAATCCCCATTGTTGATACTCCAGATATTCAAACTCCCCTCACTGCAGTCCTCCGTCTCAATCCCCTCCTCCCAAGCCATTGTCTCCGCCTCCTGCTGCACAAACGGATCAAGGCTCCGCACCTGCTCCGACCCTTCCGCCGTCATATTCATCTCCGGAATCGTCCCGTCCTCATTATACATAAAGGCCTCCACAGCAACAGACCGCGTAAAGCTACTCCCCCCAGGTAGCGCACTATTATGATAAAAGAAATACGCCTGGTCCCCAAACTCCACAATCCCCGGATGATTCGTCCCGCTCTCCCCCGCACTCGCCATAATAAGGCCCTGGTACGTCCACGGACCCGTCGCACTAGGCCCGGTCGAGTACCGAATATCCTCGGGACAGCAATTCGCCGCGTATAGCATATAGTAGATATCGCCGCGCTTATACAACCACGGCGCCTCCTCGAACGCACTGGGCCGTTCAGCCGTCGCATCGGGCCGAACCCCGAACGTGGCCGTTGTGAGGTTGACTTGGGTGATCTCCCCGCTGTAGGAGATCATATCCTCGTTCAGGGCTACGTACCACAGGTTCGGATTCCCCCAGTATAGGTACGCCTGTCCATCATCGTCGATGAAGACGGTGGGGTCGATTTCGCTGTTCTCGACGAGTGGGCCGCCGATTGCGTCTGAATAAGGACCGATGATGGTATCGCTTACACCCACGCCGATCGCCATGTGCCCCGTGAGACTATTGTGGACAGGAACGTAGTAGTAGAAGAGGTCGTTGCGGGCGATCACTTGACCGGCCCAGGCTTGGCGATCGACCCAGGAGAATGTGGTTAGGTCCATTACTGTGCCGTGGTGCTGCCAGTTGGCCATGTCGGCGGAGGAGAAGAGGCGCCAGTCGGACATGTCGTAGCCCGTTGAGCCGTCGGCGTCGTGGCCGGTGAAGAGGTAGATGCGGCCGTCGTGGACGATTGGGCCGGGGTCGGCGGTGTAGATGTCTTGTACGATTGGGTTGTCGGCGAGTGTGGGCTTGACGCCATTCAACAGGGTGCCTAGGAAGAGGAGCACGGAGGCTGAGATGGAGGATGTTGAAGCCATGGTTGGTGTCGTTATTGGTAGAGGGGGATAGCTGAGGGTGTCGTTTCACTGTCGAGAATATTGTAGTACCAGAACAGGAGGACGGGGTCCTTTTATGCCAAACCCTTCCGATCCAGGCAATCCACCCTCCATGGGGAACCAGCGATAGAGAGCAGACCGCCGGTGGTGTTCCGACAAGTGGAAGACTCTGCACAACTCCTTCACCCCCTCGTATCCACACGATCCCTGTTCCCAAGGGATCAGCGCCCCAGATTTCGGCGCCCGTTGGCCACCCCACCGGAGCCGGGATAACCTCCAATTAACCGAACCACCCAAAGGGTAAGAGAGGGAGCAGTCAACTCAGATAATCACGGTGGGACTCGGCCAGGGTCGACTCCGAAGGATCGCCCGTTCCTGAACCACTCGGGCCTTTGCCTGTTGCGGAAACGGGCCTGGTGGGGACCCCAGCCTGGGAGCTGATCGGCGTGAACCCCTGTTATTCTTATTCCTTGTCCGAAGGGATCGCAGGAAGCCACTGGCTAATCAGGCTAATATACTGGCTATGGCTATAGTGGCGTACCTTATAGGGCTTTGTGGCAACCTGTGTGATTGCCTCCAGACTACCTGTTTCACCTTCCGTCCGGAAAGATGTGAAGTAGGCAAGATCAGCTTTTGAGACGAAGAATTGGAACATTTGCTGTTTTGCGAAGGATCGTTTTTTATTATGCAGCTGGCATAGCTAAATGGCATCTGGTCTACTCAATGCACCCGTTAGGGCAGGATACAGTACACCACCGTTGCCACAATATCCGCCTTCACTCTGTTGGTCCTCCCATTCTTCGTGTCGGATAGCTATCCTATTATATTACTCAGCATCAGGCGGTTCTGGGTTTGATATACTAGGGTGGAAGCTGTAACGAAGTCGTTTTCATATATCTCGTTGTAGACAAAACACCACTAGCCACACGGAATTAGGATTGAAAACACCAACCTAATAAGGCAAAACATATCAAAAGGAATCCCATCCAACTATTGCTCAATATCATTTGTCGCATACTAAACCCTCACCTCCCTAGCCATCTCCAAACAAACCGCCACCGTCGGCAACTTGGCTATCCTGCTGTACCACCGTTCCAGCTTCGGAAACTGCTTAATATCGATCCCCGCATCCTTCGCCCTCGCAATATATGGCACATACACCAAATCCACCGCCGACCTGCCCCAATCAACCTTCCCATTCCCCAAGCCAAAGTCAGAGAGAGGTAATAACTCACAATTTCCCATCAACCAAATACACCTGCTTCATCACCTGCAAATGTTTCTCCAGCGCCATATACAACTGCAGCGTCTGATCCGTAAACCTCGATATCACGTACGGGATACTTTCAGGAGCCTGCAGGGAAAAATGCACCGCTTCTTCATGGCTCGGCCCCAGTCGAGACGCTAAGAAAAAGAGCCAGTTACTCCACTCTAGGTCCTCGGGGGAGCCCTTGGGGTAGGACAGTCGGTGGTCGGTGTCGTAGCGGGTGGTGAGGTATTGGACGATTACACCGAATTCCTGTAGCCGGAACCGCTGGCCGTCGTCGTGCATGTCGGTGAGGATGGGGAGCTGGTCATGGAAGTCGGAGAAGGTGAAGGCGTCGTCGGAGATTTCTTCCGCGTGGTGCACGCGGTGGAGGTGGTAGTGTAACCTTCATTTCTTAATGCTCATTATGCTGATGTGATGTGAAGGGAAGGGACTTACCCGAGTTCGTTGAGGAGGATGACGATGCCTTGGCCGCTGCGGGAGTCGGGGCGCGTGTAGAGGGTGATGGAGCGGCGGATGTGTTCTTCTTTGTCCATGTTCAAAGACGCTAATATACGGTGCAGATTAAATTTACTGAATGAGGTGGTAGGGATTAAGAGGGGTGGCGGGGTGGCGGGGATCATATAGTCCGAATATAGTTCAATATCGCCACTGAGATCATCTTCGTCATAGCTTTACCCAATTAGGACCCGGTTGGATGTTCAAAGCTAGTATTCTCCCCAGATGGAAAACGAAAGGAAAAGGACAAGCAGTTTTATTATACAATACAATATACAACTCCAGGATTACCCCCGTTTGAGACTAGATTTGGGCAGCAGCCTCCTCAACCCTCACACTCCCCAACGCCTTACTCCTCAACACACTAACCGCATAATTCATCCCGGCCACCGAAACCGCCCGCACAATCACATTCTCCCCATACTCGCAATCCTCCTCGTCCGGGCTCGCCTCCACAAACTCCTCATACTCCTCATAACTCTCCTTCCCCACCGCATCCTCCTCACTCAACAGCACTTTCCTCGCACACCCCCTCGCCTCCTCATAACTCCTAAACACCCCCTCCACATTCACTTCCGGAACCGCACTCCCCCCAGCACTATTATACTCCACATTCTCCTGGACCACATAGTAAAGCGGTACAGTGACGCGGCCATCCTCGAGTTCGCTCTTCAGTTTGCTTCCGTTGAGTGTTGTGTCGAGGCACACGCGAAAGGTTGTTCCGCCCGGTGTAGTGGCCAATACCATCAGCCCCTTGCAGTTGAAGGTCTCGAGGGCGGAGGCGCGCACCTCGTAGAGCTCGAACCAGTCGCGTTCGTAGCCGGCGGAGAAGAGGACGTTGTGGGCGGCTTCTTTGGCGGCCTGGACCGAGGTGTAGGTGCCGGTTATTTGGATCTTTTCGAGGACGTTGTGCGGGTTTTTTTCGAGGGAGGAGGTGCGCACGAGGACGTGGTAGAGTTGGTCGGAGATGTCGTCGTACATCTTCAGTTTTATCACTTTATCGCATTCGGAAATAGAGATTTGGATGTAGGAGCTGGTGTGGTTTGGGATGTGGTAGAGGCAGGAGGGAAGATGATATACATGACCAGTGTTGAATGCCAAGGATTGAATCTCTGGTAATATGGTCGAAGCTGGATACAGGGTGATCTCATGAACGGGCTGAGCAACCGGTTCCAAGAATGGTTGGATGGCCGGGGTTGCCTGACCGGCTGTGGCAACGGGTAACACTCCCCACCACTAGACATCCGGATAGCATTCGGCCGTAGTGAGGCAGTCCATGCCGCAGCCATTGGAAAGTAGAATATAAGCTTTGAATGTGGAGGTGCGCCTCCTATGCAATCAATACGTCCGATTTCCATACATCTCGGTTCTTCAGTGTCAGCCGTCAATGTGCCCAAGCCTTATATTCAATTAGGATAGGACCTGCAGCAGCTACTAGATGCCCCATCCTTAGCTGTTACTGGGACTACCTCTTGCTCCACCACGTTAATTAAGTTGGCATGTCTTCGCACCACACTCACAATATCAACCGCTCCTCCTCTCCCCAGGAGAGAATCAACGCCGCCCGGGGGTACAAAGCGTACGTCGCTTTATCCCATTATCTTTCTATTACAGGCGCTCAGGCTAAAGATAACAGATCCATACATAATCCCCGCGTCTCAGAGGAAGCAAAAGAGCACTCCCGCGCGATGCTCGCCGAGCTCGACGACGAAGAAGCCCGCCGGGAGCTGTATCACTCGGGTGAACATCAGAAGGACCCGATCAGAGTCGTTGCTGGGTTGAAAGCGTAGGTTGCCCAATATAAACTCGCCAGGATCGCCTAATGGGTACTGATTCTGTTAGTGCCGAGCATAACCCGCTAGTTAGTGAGGAGGGGAAGCATAAGGCGGCGGAGAAGTTGCATGAGATGGGGGAGGACTCATAACTCGTTTCTTGAAACGGGCTATATTTGATATGGACTATGGATATGTACTGTATTCACAGATGCCGTTGGTCGTCACAAATTGTGGATGTGTGAATAAGATACTTAGCTACCAAACCCGCCTCGCAATCTCCTTTACCAGCAGCAACTTCTCCCACATCCTCTCCATCGTCATGCCCTCCCCCTTCCCACCACTGCTACTACTGAATCCACACTGCGGACTGACCCCCAAACACTCCAATACCTCCTCTACAGCCCGTCCCTGACCCTGCGCCAGAACCTCCGCCGCTTCATACACTTTCCGCACCATCTCCTCCACATCCTCCATCTCGGCCCTCTTCGTCGACACAATCCCCAACACCACATTCTTTCCCACCGGCACCTCCCTCAACGGCGTAAACTCCCCGGCCCTCTCATCATCATACTCCAAATAAAACGTATCATAGTCCAGTTCCCGAAATAGCTTTTTCGCAATCCGCTCATAAGATCCACCCAATAAAGAAGTCGAGTTCGGCAAATTCCCCCGGCACAAATGCACACCCACATGCAACCCCTCTGGTTTTTGGGAGAGGACCAGATTCTGCGCCCAGATATAGAGATCCAGTAACTCATCCGGATCTACCCCATCCCTTTCACACCCGGCCCTCATCTCATCGGTGAGAAAGTATGTGAGTGCCGGATCATCGACCTGGATATTCCGGACCCCGGCCTCAAATAACACCTGCCATTCATGCGCCATGGCCGTAGCCAAATCGGTAAAGTACTCCTTATCGGAAGTATAGCCGCTGGAAGATGTATACGCCAGCCCAGGCGCAAGATGGATATGCTCCCACGTTATCGGTGGCAACGTGATTTTACATTCTCCCCATAATTCAACCGGGATATGAGTTTTCAACCTTTCCCATTCGGCTAGATAGTTACTGGTTTTATATGTCTTATAGGCCCGTGTGCTATAACGCTCTCGCGGTACGGGATGCCTACTTTCGTGAAGAGGAGCGTGAGCGGGTTTCCCTTTCGACAGCCAGATGTAATAGAGATGTCGGAATGGATTTTCATTCCGGAGAGGTATTCGAAGAAGCCGGCGTAGAAGAGGGTGCGGTCGTATTCGCCGGAGGTTATGGGGCGGATACCCAGGGAGAGTTGCTTGTCGGCGATGGTTGCGATGGCGGAGTCGGTTATGAGCCGGGTGGCCTCGGGGAGGGGGGCGGTGGTGTAGTACACATTATTGAGGGTGGATCGGGCGGTTAGGACGGTGTCTGGGCGGAGCAGGGAGCCGATGTGGTCGGCGCGGAACGGGGGTGCCATTTTGCAAAAGATCTGTATACCTTTCTTGCAAAACAGTTGGTATAGCTATGGTTTCAGCGTGGATGGCTTTTGATTTACTGGAAGTGGGGAAGGCATTTATTGTGGTAGAGGTGGGGAAAGAGGGGAAGCGGGAAAGCGGGGGTGGAGATGAAACAACTGGGTCAGTGTCTGCTATCACATGGAAATGGAATATGAAGCCAAAGTCATTGCCAAATGCGGCAGTTTCATCACGATACTCCTGTTCTCTGTGGATTTAGCTGGACGGCTGTTTCCACACCGGAAGAGCACCCTTCTCGAAGCCAACAGAATACGAGACTTGGCGAGCAGGATTGGCGATCGGAGCTCAGTTGTCCACCACCCGGCAGGGCTACGGCAGGAAGACGGCCGGCGATTCCTCCGGCGGGCTGACCACTGCTTTGAGGGATGCATTTTTCCTTGGTCTCTTGGCTCTTGGCTCTTCTCATCTTCCAACTTCTTGTGGTGTCAGTGTGTCACTGGTGTTGGTCGTTGGCATGGCGCCTTAATTAGCCGAGTCGCTTGAATTCATTCCCCCGAATTAGCCCGGTCGGGAAGAAAGTCATCGCAGGACAGATCGACAGCAGGGGGACATGCTCGGTCTTTATTCTAATGCGTTGTCAGTCATTCAGGTTCATTCTTCATCATAGCATTACATTGGATATAGGAGGGTAGCGGAAAGAGCACACACAGAAAGCAATAGAGAGAACAGCCAAGAAGTTCCTCAGCTCAACTATCCCAACCAGTAACATTCTCTCCAATATGACCTGAATATGACCTCAAACCCCCCAGGAAAACACCAATGAGATTGGCGCAGATATTGTGGATCGCCGCCAGTCAATCAGCAGCGCCAGCTCCACAGGAGACGATGCCTTCAATTAGCAAAAAGTCAAGTGGTTTAGTTAGGATCGGCACCCTGGTTCTGGCGCCGGCACGATTAGTACCACCGGGGAATTAACCTGCTCCAGTACTTACTATGTACCTAGGTAGTGATGATCATGCTCTATTACAGAATGGATGATTGAGACTGAGAGTGATTGACTGATCGGCAGCTGTGAGGGGTTACTGCTATAAACCTGACAGGCCCCGTTCTTTTTTATCCTTGATCTGGTTTTGTCCGTGAGAGTTTTGTGGAGGACGTTCGTTGCTTCCCTTCTTTATTTATTTTTTTAGACCTCCAGCTTTGATTTCAGAGAAGAAAGGCTAGAGGCAAAATGAAGCTCCCTAAAATCTACAACACGTACTTCGTGGCCTTCATCGCCACAGTTGGAGGAATGCTTTTCGGCTTCGACATCTCCTCCATGTCCGCCATCATCGGCACAGACCAGTACAAAGACTATTTCGACAACCCCGCCGGAATCCGGCAGGGAGCCATCGGTTCTGCACTGGCTGCAGGCTCCGTCTTCGGGTCTGCCATTGCCGGCTACGTTTCCGACAAGATCGGTCGCCGGGACTCGATCATGTTCGCCTCTCTGTGGTGGCTGGTCGGTACAGCCGTGCAAACCGCCACCAACGGCTTCGGTTCGCTAGTCGCTGGTCGTATTCTTAACGGTGTCTGTGTTGGTATCACCTCTTCGCAGGTTCCCGTCTATCTAGCCGAGATCGCCAGGAAGGAGAAGCGTGGACAGTTGATTGTCATTCAGCAGTTAGCCATCGGTATTCCTCCCCCTCTTTCCCCCTGTTATTTCCCCCTGTGGCGATGACTCTAATAACGGGTTGTAGAATGGGGAATCCTAATCATGTACTTCATCGGCTACGGCTGCAGCTTCATCCCCGGCACGGCCTCCTTCCGCACCGCCTGGGGCATGCAATTCGTCCCCTGCGTCTTCCTCATAGTCGGCCTGCCCTTCCTCCCGCGCTCTCCCCGGTGGCTCGCCAAAGTCGACCGCACCGAGGAAGCCATCGCCACGCTGGCCAATATCCAAGCTGGCGGGAACCGCGACGATCCCCTCGTTGTGGCTGAATGGGAGGAAATCACTACTGTCCTGCAGGCCGAGCGTAATGCTCTCCCGGGCTGGCGCAAGTTCGTCTACAATGGCATGTGGAAGCGCACTCTGGCAGGCTTTACGGTGCAGATGTGGCAGCAGAATAGCGGGGCGAATGTTATGACCTACGTATGTCCCCCTGACCCCCCTTTCCTATGTGCTTTACGCTAACGCGACATTGTGAAAAAGTATGTTGTGTATATCTTCATGATGGCCAACCTCACCGGAAATATTAATTTAATTTCTGCCGGCGTCCAGTACGCATTGTTCATCATTTTTACCACGTTTATCTTCTTCTACATCGACAAAACCGGCCGCCGCCCCCTCCTCATCTACGGCGCCCTAATAATGGGCGTCTGCCACTTCGTCGTCGCCGGCATCCTGTCCCAAGGCGAATACGTCCCCGGCGGCGTTGGCGGCGACGCAAACGTCCCTATCCGCGTAACCGGCCCCAAATCCCACACCGTCATCGCCTTCTCCTACCTCCTCATCATTTTCTACGCTCTTACCCTAGCCCCGGTATGCTGGGTCTACGCAGCCGAAGTGTGGTCCCTCGAAACCCGCGCAACAGGGATGGGCATCGCAGCGATCGGAAACTGGTTATTCAATTTCGCTCTGGGACTGTATATTCCCCCCGGATTCCAGAATATTACGTGGAAGATGTTCTTGGTGTTTGGGATTATGTGTTTGTTGGGGGCGGTGCAGTTTTTCTTTACGTATCCGGAGACGTGTGGGAAGACGTTGGAGGAGATTGAGGAGATGTTTGCCCCTGGGGGGCCGAAGCCGTGGCGTACGAAGCCTGGGAATTCGAAGTTGGATGCTATGGTTGATCAGGCGAGGGAGTTGCAGAAGCATATTGATTTGGATACGATGAGTGTTAAGGCTGATGCGGCGGTTGTGGAGAAGGCCGTTTAGCCTACCTTACTCTCCTTCTCGTCTAATGTTGGGGGTGTTTGGTTAAGTGGTGGTGGATGTTGAAATTGATATCCGGCTTGAATCGCTACAAAATACACCTGATGTATTCCCTACTCATTCTTTCTTTTTTCTTTCCTTTTCTTTTCTTCTTCGCTGTATTTTAATTAACTTGACCGGAAATTACACTCTTGGCCCCCTTGGCCTCCCACGGAATCCAGTGTTTAAGCAACACCCTGGTCCAGGGAAGTGCCGAGCTGAGGTTAGTGGCGTCGGGTTAATTGAATGGGGCAATCGGGGATCTCGGAGCCGACCGCATTGGGTCGGACCAGTCGACATTCAAGCGAGATTATGATATTCGGGCTGCTTGGCACTACGGCTTTAGATGGTGTTTTTGGTTTCTTGTACTGTAGAACTATAAATTTGAATCTCAAGGTCAACAGTATATTTCCGCGAGGTGCGTTAGCGAAGGATATATTGACACGGAAGAAAGTAGTGGTCCATTAATATATTATAGTCGCTATCATACAAAACACTTTTCCATGGGTGTGGCAGGCTGCACGTGCACTTTGGGACCCATTGGTCCCATATATTCAGGACGTCCCTGCAACGGGGATACCGGGATCACTTGATGAGGCGGGTCAGAGGGGACAAGTATGTCAGAACATTTCGTCCGAAACATCCCGACCCTTATCCATCTCATCCGCTTCACGCCGTAACGCTTCGGCTCGGAATTTGCGGAACGCACGTTCAATACGCGCCTTTCTCTCTGGTTCGGCCGTTATACTGCGGCTTCCGCTCATCGCCCCGGTGAGGAACCCTTACCATCAATCACTATTAGCATCTTGCCTAGATTTGTTGAAAAGAGGGGTAGAAAAGTGATCCTACCGAGCTCCCCGCCTAAAAATAGCCCACCAGCCGATGCGAAGAAATATGTCACAAAGTCGCCGAGTGTGGTCGGTTTCAACAGGGGTGTAATATCCGGAATCGACTCTATCCGCTGCTGTTAGTCTGTTTTCAGACTCCAGTTAAGAGATAGACGGTAGTACCGGTGCGACCGTCCGAGAAAACGACCTGTGTAGGCTTCTCCCGCGCACGGAAAACCTCGAAGAACGCCTTGCGGGAGCTCCTTAGTCGGAATGCCGCATATAGCCCCAGGCCAATTCCGACAGCCGACCCAACCGTCGTCCACAGTGATACCTTCCGCGCCGCGGACTTCAAAGCGTCGCGATCGTCGGCCTGCAGGTCGTGTTGGATGTGGGCGTCGGCGAGTCGGGCCAGCTCCTCGCTGCGACGGCTTCGGATGGCAGAAAATGATTCGGGCATATCGATCACTCCAATTATCGCTATATTATGTATGCCGGGCAGGTAACACGTATGTGGATGACGAGTGACTTCAAATGGTCTGCTCAAGCTCCAGATGGCGATAGGAACGGACGAAAAGTAATGACGTCATACATCTGACGTCGCTCGAACCCCAATCCGCTTGCCCTACTTTCCTTTTTCAGACAGCCCTGTATACCTCCCAAGTTTCTTTTACTTCTACTTTTCTGACAACTTCAGAGTCACAATAATGGGACTGCGTCTTCGGTAATGCAACAGGGGAAATACCGGCCCCATTTCATTGACTCCAGTAGTGCTCTGGGGGGGGCCGTTCAAACTTGTACTTGCTCTGGAAGGGTACCTTCATTAGCTTCTCCATCGGGCGCGAGAGGTGCGCTTGGCGGGCCGCATCTAACATGTGTACGATCGAAGCGTGTCCATTTTCCCTCGCATATTCCCCTGGTGTGCGCCCAGCAAGGTCCGGCGTATCGGGATCAACTCCGTGGAGTTCGAGCAGCTCCTTCACAATCGAATCATGTCCCCAACCAGCCGCCCACGATAAAACTGATCGATTCGTGAAATCGGCATCATTGGGACCCCATGCCCCCCTCTGGAAGAAATAGGCAAACCATAACCCATCATCAAGCGGGGCAATGTGCGATAACATCCTGGTTGGGTTCAATCTCCGGTGATTGACCATTAAATGTCCCATATCGACGTCCTTACGAGAGTAGCGTTCGTACAACCGATTTACCTCACTAGGTGTAGGCATTTTCAATCCTTCCACCTCGAGAAGAGCACACAGGGCGTCTCTATTTCCATTGCCCAGGGCCACAACAATGGGCGACTCACGGATCAGATCCCCATGTCGGAGGTACAATGATCTCAATGACTCAGCTCGAAGAATTCTAATGAGATTTGCCATATTGTACTCGGCCAGAACGTAGAGAAGGCTCATTCTCGATGTGTACCTGGCGTCCACTGGTTCGAAGAAGTTTGTTAACTGGACCCAAGAGTCGAGGGGGAAGCCCCGAAGAAAGACGGCCTGCGTTAGCCCACCCCGTTCTGCCGCCTCTGCGTGGCGCAGTACTTGACGTACAGCATATTCCAGGAATGGGAATCTAGCGGTAAGCATGTATCCGTTAGTTATCAATGCTTTAAACGGCAGACCGTCAGCTTTAATATAGCAAAGGCAGCATTGCTTTAGCCTCTCATGGCTCTTCGCGATCAGATTGTCCTGTAGATCGGTCCAAATATCGCCGAGGGCGCCTTCCTTGAGGAGAAAGTCCCGCACAGACTCATGTATGAACTGAACAGGATGGTGCAGGGCTTTTCCGGGTCCTGTTATCTCCGCGAGCCCTTTCGAAGTAGTCGAGATATACCGCTCCATGACCTCGATGGTTTCCTCCGGGTCCCGAGGTCGTATTGGTTCAGCATTATTTCCTGACATAATTGCAAAGTAAAGCTCACCGCAAGTTAGAGGTCGTGCTGCAAAAAGAATCCACTGCAAACAGAGGAGAAGTCTCTCGGTGTTGTTGTCGTCCCTTGTGATGATACTTTTGAATAGTTTGTTCAGGCCTTTAGGAATTTCTTCCAGCCTCTTCCGCATGGCACGCATATCACCACCGGCGAATTCCTTGTTGAGGATCGGGACGACGAGGGCGGCCCAAAGAAAGATTCCAGAGGATTTCTCTATTACCGACTCCTTTATCTTGGCGACTTGTAGCCCACCCTTTAACGTGCTATGGACATAATTCGATATATCCCGATAGTGTTCGTCCAGGTCGTCCAGAATTAGCTGCAAGCCTCTATCAATGACGATCGCTGGGTAATGACGACTTGAAAAGCAGACCCGAAACTGCAAGCCCGAGGTAGCCGCAAGGCATCCGATGTCCTCGAAAAATAAAGCCATTTCGCGCACTTGGTCCTCGTCGCACTCATCCAAAGCGTCAATAAAACAGATGACGGATTCTTGCCGGAGTAGTTCAACGGCTCGTCGGAAGAGCCAGGTCAAAGTGTCAACATCCCATGTAATCGATTCATTCTTACTTGGCGGTGTCAGTCGAATGGAATCAACTACCGTCCGAAGATGAGGAACCTTTTCTAAAAGTTGATATAACAGCGACCGATACATTCCCAATGTTGACTTTTCAAGCACGTCGCCTCTCGCGTTGAAGAAAAATGATATAATAACTGGACAATCTGCACCCTCTGGGGAATTATTCTGCATTTGTGAAGAGATGAACTTCATTATTGTTGACTTTCCAGTCCCTGGGTTCCCTTTGATCCACAGCATGCCATAATTCTCAGCCAGTTGGTCTGAGTCAAGCCACTCCCTGTACTCGGGCCGGGCTAGCAGCCATCTGCATGTATTTGTATGCGCAGCTCTGATCGTGCTATAGCGCGTCTCGATTTCGTCGAATCTCAGAGACTCAAGGTACCGCTTCCGTTGTTCTTTAGTAAGAGTAGTGGAGTTTCGATCCACGTCAAGTTGGGGGATAGGGGGTTGTGTTTCCTCCTGGTGGCTGTTCTCCCGACTAACGGAGGGCACGAACGACAAAATCGCCTTACCACAGGCGGCAGCTGCAGCCGCAGCGAATCGTTGCCACTTCTTGTGCTTATGAGAGTCTGCGTAATCACAGATCCCTCGGACAACTATGGAAGGAAGCGCATTCATTAACCCAGCAGCCTCCATCTCGAAACACAGCACACCTCCAAGTTCGGCAGATAGGCTCTCTCGTTCGCGTGCATCCTTGATAACCTGGTTACCCGATGCGATCGTTCCACAATGAAGTTTTATCTCATCAGTGTCTCTCGGAAATCGTCCGATTGCGGTATCCTTGCAGCAATCATCGCACTCGATCCCTCCGCGGTGCAGATACGAGGAGGGAAAGAGTAGGTCTGGTCCAGCTTCATTGCGCGAGAAACCCGGAACCGCGGCTATCGAGCCCAGGTAATCTGACACCCTGCTTCGTCCGGCGCTGATACTCGCTCGTAAATTGGCTACTGCTGTCAGAAAAAACCAAGGGGGTGAATTCAAAGGCCGTGTTCTCATCAGTTTTCCATCTTCTAACCGCTTGCCAAAGTCGTATTGGACCACCCCGCTATTCGTTCCCTGTGGTACACTCACTACCACATCGCCGAGTCGAATATCAGCCTCCAGCGATGGAACCCCGCCTCCAATCCCCACCATGAGAAGCGCACGGAGGGACGGAAACTTGAATTGAAGCTCAACCGCCAGTGCTGCAGCATTTGCGGTGCCCATTTGCCCGGTCGGCATGCATGCAATGACAACATCTTGCCCACTAATTCGTCCCAGGGCGTACTGCCTGCTATCAGGGTTGTTCTCATATTCTTCATCAAGCGCTGCGACGGCAGCAGTAAACTCGATGTCGAGGGCGCAGATCCAGCCTAGGGTAAACGCTTCCGCCCGCACACGGCGTCGATTCGTTCCCTCCTGAGACATATCTCATTCCATTCCACTTTTCCTATTAAGAAGGGTCGCACAGCTCGATCTCATTCTGCGATAACCTTTCAAACGTGGAGTTATCGACCTCGTGGTGATTTCAAGCGATGTTTCGAGAGGTGTCGATTCTCAGTGCAGGGCGACGGAGGAAGTTGTCAGAATCTTGGAGGGGAAAGTTCCGAAGGCGAGGAATCAGGCTGGGATCAGCTGCGCCTCACACAGGCTGTCCCTTGCCAGCTGGCATCGTATAGGCATACGGTCTCTTGGCAACCCCAGAAAATCGAGGGGAACATGGCGTGGCGGTGTTTCGGTCCAGGTAGCCATTGGTGTAAATAATATCTACAATATTTTAGAGGCAGAAAGTTAAAATTTTTCTTGATTGATCGACTCTTCTCCCTCTTCCATTATTCCATAGTTTCCAGCGAGTCTGCTCATCATCCACTGTTTGCACAACACCCCCTGGCCCCCCGCTAAGTTCTTACTTACCTATAACTTAAGAAAGTACCCCTTCCCCGCTACATGAATCTAGTGCTGATCTGGAACGAGGGAGGACAATTCTAATTTGTGACAGATATCCTCGCCTGCAGTCGAGAAGTGGCTAATGCACCCTTTCCAAATATTGAAATTTGAGTACCTTCCGCCTCCATTCTCAATACAAACTGGTATTTATCAGCCGGCAGTATACCAAAAAGCAGTGGTTATTTACCGTATTGTAAAAACTCTATATCCACGATCTTGACAATCTGCACGCGAGGGGGGTTACACAAGAGCCTCATCCTTGCGGGTCATCTGTCGGGCCCATCCACTCTCTGCTTGATGACCGAATGCCACGTCGAGAAGGGTTGAGAAGGAAGTCTCTATCCCATCCAACCATCTACGAAAGCGTAACCTTTGCCGGGCCTAGCCCTAACCTGGTGAAGCTCGGAGATATGAGAGATGATTGTCACGAAATGCCTTTCCACCCCCAAGACACGGCATCATGATAAGCCCTATTAACCAGCGTCCCCACTGCTCCCAGCGAATCGCCCTCTGTTTACATCGATGTGTGACAATGTACGACGACGGGTCAAGCGTCCAGCAAATCGTCTCTAGAGACTGACAGGCGGTCGAGTTTGAAATGTTTGAAATGTTTGAAGACGGCGATCATTCATGCAAGGCTGCAAGCCTATGAACTCCGGCGGGAAAAAGGTTGCTGCCAGCCCACCCTTGGCTCATTAGACCCTGAGACGCTTGAGGGGCAAAGAGCTGGAGACTCAGGATGGCTACCGAAGGGGACCCGTGTGAACCCAAAGAATTCAGTAATCCCGATCCCGCTGGAATTGGAGTGAGTCGGCTCATCAACCCAGCTTCACTCCTGCGACTAACACAACCGGCTACTTTCAGGTCCTCATATCGTTTGCCATCTCCATGCTGGCCATGATTGGCGTTGTCATAAATAGCTACTTTAGAGAAGCCGTACGAGAAGATAGATACAACACACGCGATGACCTGGTTCTACGCACATTTCGTGGCTCCCTCAGCCAGCCCCCAGAGGAACACAGATATGATCGAATCGAAGCGTTTGAGAGTTTGGTTCTGACAATGAGCGATCAGCAGCTTCTGACAGGGTGGCTCTCCTCATCGCCTTTTACATGATCCAGTTCCGGTCTCGAGATATCGGGCTACTCATTCTGTATTGCGGTAAATCTGGCGGTGTTCTTGTGCGTCGCCCACCTCTCGGCAATGACTATCCTACGGAACCACCACGATCGGAGCAAACGTCTCAGAGACGTGGAGGGCGTTCATGATGGCTGCCGTGATCACTCTCCTAATCCCCCAGTTTGTCGATAGTCGAAAGGTAAATTCCAATGCGACCCTGACCCGTGCCCTACAACAACAAACGAAACCCTCGCGTGGGCTCTCCGCCAACCTCCTTTGGCACGACGATGTAGAGAAACAGGCGGTTTCCTTCGCCACATTCACCACAATCGCCCTCTTAGTCTGTGACTCCCTTCCGAGATTCATGGAGTTGTACCTCCCTCGATTCCGGAACTCCTCTGACGCCTGGCTAGCGGAAGGATGTGCGGCTCTATTCGTGTGGTCCGGTCAGGCCGAATTCGATAACTTCGTGTTCGTGACCCGGAAAGACCAACTGACTCGGGCGCTATGGCCCCTATCCCAACAGGCCGCCGGGGTGAGAGAGTACGTCGCCCTAGCCGCGAGTACCCTGAAAGAGCTTAAGGGTTCATTCCTCGCCGAGATTGTGTGGCTTCGCTTCTACTTTGGCCTTGCATCCTTCCAGATTATCTTCTTCTTCCTTGCCTGAGGGGCGGACACAAGCTCTGACGGAAATGCCCCATTAACTTTGTTGTCCAGTTCGGGCAGATTCACCCTGTTGGTATGGGATCCCTGTAAATACTTGCGGCATTGGATATCTATGCCCGTAAGCAGCCAGCCCCCTTCTATCCTAGTTAACATTAGCCAAGAGAAGCATGACTGAAAACCCTGGGATGAGACATAAACAAAAAGTACGAGTAGGTGGAATATGTCAGAGCACCGACCATTCATCCTCAGTGTCTCCAAGGACGATCAATCTCTACCAAATCTGTCTTGAGCGGCATATAACAGCTACAGTGACTGGCAGCTGGCTGATTATAGCCATCTACTCTGTGTTCGTCCTGTCCGCCGGAGTCGTATTTAGTGGCTTTATTAGTGCCTGCTCCGACTACAGGAATGACACCTATATTTATTATGGGTTCGGGATCACCCTCACTTTCTTTGGCTTGTTCATCCTTGGCTACCTTCTATCCATCGCGGGGATGTTTTCGTGGGCTTGGAGGGGACGGTTCCGTGCTTCGTACCGTGGGAATACTCGATTTCGGTCCAGCATATTATAATAGCTATAACTAATGTTAGTAATGGTACCTAGGTAGCGGCGAGCAGATATCGCGGTCAAATGGTTGAGCGCCGTGAGGGATAGGTGGACTAGCCAGCAGTGGGAGCTAGATATGTATGTCAGACGGGCGCTATTACCCACCCTGGTCCCTCAACATCCACATAAATCTTCACGCGATTAATATCCTCATTCAAAATACTATCAAAGGTCAACAGAACAGTCAATCCACGGTAGCGGAGCCTCAATCCGGTTGACCTTGTGGTACCTAGGTTTTGAAAATCCCAGGAAGCCGATGAGCGGGGCAAGTTTGCATACCCTCTGGGCGAATACCAACAATGTTTACACGCCCTAGATTAGGAGAACCGTTAATTCGTCATTCTTAAAATCGTCTGGCCATTGTCTATACGCCAGCCTTGGAAATAGAACGGCTACAATGACTGTGTGAGGTCGTGGCGATGAGATTGTGAGAACTTATCAGTGGTATTGAGTGACATTAAGGTTCAATAATGGAATCCTCTCTTTACCCTCCCCAGCCAACTTGTATGCAATGAAACTTTTCTAAAGTGCGCCTAGCCAGGGATGCCGTAAGAGGTCCTCTGCCGAACCCCGATCGGCGGGATCGATCTTCATCGTCGCGTGCAGAAAAGAGGCAAACTCATCCCTGAACTCCTGGTTGAGGCCTGGCATGAAGGCTTCCGACGCCAGTCCCGGCCGCTTCATTGGCGGCGCGTCCTTGATCCGGCCATCGTCATCAAACAAGTTCTGCACTAGCTCCTGATCCCCTTTCTGCAAAAGCCCCTGGGGGAATGGCCCAAACAAGTCCACGATCTCTGCCAGGTGCTCCTTGAGCTCATACTGGCCGTCTGGCGGAACCGACCCGCTAAACATGCGAACCGCCTGAAAGAGTTCTAGCACGACAGCCCCCAGGTTCCAGAAGTCGGTGCTCGCGTCCCACGGCGCCTGGATCAGGACTTCGGGCGATCGGAGGGCAACAGGCTGGATCAACTCGCTTAGATGACGATCTGCCCAGCTGGAAACGCCCCAGTCCCCCAGGGCAATGTCGAACTCGGCAACGTGCTTACTGTCGGCCTCGTTGAAGTAGTAGCGGCGTAAGGGTGATGAGGGCACGACGGTGTACTGTGCCTCGGAGCGATCCTGCTAGGGAATCGCAACATTGGCCAGGTACCCGGATTCTATCAGGGAATAGTCCCTGAACTTGACGAAAATGTTATCTGGTTTGATATCTGATCGGGAAATGGAAGAATATTAGCATAGTGGTCCATGGCTAAATAGGAGTACACGGAACACCATCCTCATACCAGTATGAATGACATTATGTTCGTGAGCAAAATCGAGAACCAGCAGGAGCTGGATGGTGAACCTCCGCATTACCGAGTTCGGGAGTCTGCTGTTCGCGAACCAGGCGCCAAAGCTCCGCAACGTCTCGCCCATTAGTTCAAAGACAAGGCAGACGTGAGTGCCATTAGGTCCACTGTGCTCAAAGTCATCGAGCAGTTGACAGACGAAGTCGTACCCTAGCTGCTCACGGTCCCCGTCTCGGAGATGTGTTAAAATCTCTCGCTCGAAAATGGGGGCTTGCGTGCCATCATAGCATTCAGCACTCAGCACTTTGAGGGCTCGGAACTCATTTTCAGGCCCAGATCTGTACATATGTGTTACCACTAACTTGCTTTTTTTTTTTGCTGCCGGATTATTCACTCACTGTGCCGGCTTTAAGTCTCTGACCAGCCAAACCGTGGAATAGACACCGTATCCGATTTTGTTGAGGACTTTGTACCGGTCTTTGAACACATCACCAATGTACACCGGGTGAAAGCCTCCCTGACGGTACATCTGCGTGCCTTCCTCGATGTCACTCTTTGCGTCGCGCGACATTCTGTAGATTGATTTGAATCTTGCAAGGTTCGTGGTGAGGGGGAGTGGTAAAAGGTTAGGCCTCCGTGGGTAGCGCATTGACAACAGTGGCATAAAGTCAAGGTGATGGGAGAGACTACTACCCACTTGGTCAACCCTTTCAACAATGGTGTGATTGGTGCCACTAGCTGCATATATCGAATCCCTCGGGTCGTAGATTCAGTGGACACTGTCTACACAGTCTATTTACGAACTTTTGGCATAAGCGAGCCCCACCTGACACACTGCTTGCAATTATTATCTGTTCAATCTCCTCGTCATTCAAACTCAGTCAAGTACGTCAGTTCAGTGGAAACTTTGAGGGTACATATCACTGCCCAGTTTGAACTTACATATATCCCGTCCCTGGAGCAAACACCAATTCCGTGCCGTTCCTAGATAAGAAAGCACGAGTCTCCGCCATAGAGGAATCCGATAACGAATGGTAAATGGTGATACGGTGAAGTGCAGCCCCCAGCTATTTGGACAGCTTGTTGGTTTGGTTCACTGAAGCCTTGCTTACTTCAATTAGTCTGCATTTTCGCAAGGCTGGGTAGGAGCCTCGCAACATTTGCCCTTTTCCTTTCATTGCGACCATGGCCGCCTCTGTATCTTTTCTTCTTACATTTTCTTTAATTTACTAAATTTACTGATTTGAAGCTTCAATATTATTGAACATCCTTCAGATGCTTTAGCACGAGATATAAATTTTATTACTAAACGCTCTCTTCCTACTTCTAAGCTGACTGAGTGAAGCGAGATGTCGAGGCTTGTTAGATACCACAAGAAAGAAAATATATTCCTTTATATTGAAATTAGCTGCGCGTGTCGGTCGCGCCAAGAAAATGAAGGTGAGCAGGCCGAACCCCTTACATACCCATGGAGTCTCATCACCTCGCCAAGTTGTATCATCTTCTAATATCCTCGGCTCTGTCATCAAACCCCCTTTAAAGCCATGGATACCAACGCACTTTTTGACCTGGTCCACGAGGTGCAAAGCCACGTGTGGGTGGACAAGATCAACCGAGCCCACAAAGAAGGCCATCTCTGCCCGTGGGTGTCCACCTTTCACCCCAAAAGCTTTCCATGTCAAATCGACGGCACTTTTCACCATGGTGCATTTAATGCCGGGATCAAAATCGTCTTCAGCGACAACACTGCCTGGATGGTTCGTTTCCCCCGCGTGGGGATGGTATGTGATGACTTTGCCGATGAGAAGGTTGCGATGGAAGTAGCGGCCCTACGACTTATCTCCGACAAAACTACTATTCCCGTGCCAAAGGGCCAGGCGTGGGGTCCTGCTTCTAGTAATTCGCTTGGTCTCGGCCCGTTCATGATGCTGGACTTTATTCAAGGCGTGAGCCTTAATGAGCTTCTTCAAGACCCAAACGCCGAGCGGCCCACCAGGGTCATGAGGGAGGATATCAGCGATGGTGATATTGAAGTTATCTATAGGCAGATGGCGAATTTTATGCTTCAAATCTTTCAGCTGGATTTCGACAGCATCGGTAGTCTGCCATGGCCACGAGACGGAGCCCAAAGCCTGCCACGACCGCTAACATTCAAGGCACATAGCATCTTACAGAATGGGGGAGTTAACACCTTCGGTATTTAGTTCCGTTCCTCACATCATCGATACTTGTATCAACCGCATTCACTGAGCAAATCATATCTAGGTGACCGATCCCAGCGGTTTGCAACAACAACTGAGTATTTCCAACACGTTATCGAACAGGACTGGGAGCAACTGGTTCACCAGCCAAACTCAACCGTGGGCTTCTATGACGCACAAAACACATATGTAGCGTTCAAGGTCCTCAAAAGCCTGATACCTAATTTTGTGAACCCGAAGTACAACCACGGCAAGTTTAAACTCATATGTGATGATCTGGGGCTAGCAAACTTAATCGTTCGGGGCAAGGAAGATCTCACGGTTGTTGGCGTCATAGACCTTGAGTGGTCATACATCGGGCCAGCACAGCTACTCGCCTCAGCACCGTGGTGGCTCCTCCAAGACAGACCTGTCAATAGCGCGTGGGACTGCGAGGACGATGAGCCACCGCAAATCGCCGCACGGTACCTCAGATACCTAGATATGTTTACGCGTATCTTAGAAGAGGAAGAAGCAAGAATGCCCGGACACGAGAGGAGAGAGATGTCCGAACTTGTCAAGTGGTCGCAAACCTCTGGCGCCATGTGGCTGCACATGCTGCTATTATCGGGGTTTAATGACCATCGGAGTTTCCCTTTTACGCAGCTACGTCAACATGTGGGATGTACCGAGTGGGCAAGGCGCGAGAAGGAGTTTAATAACCCCGAAGAACTCAAGGCATTTGCGGAGTTGAAGGTTAGGGAGCTGGATATGTACGATGAGGCTCTGGAGAAGATGGAGGAGAGTAAAGCTCTTGTGGATAAGGGAGAGCTCGGAAAGGAGGAGTTTATTGCCAATGCCCTTGGTACCCCAAGCCCCATACCCGCGCACAACGATTGGTGGCTCTATAAGGTGGCTACCTGGTTCCGTTTACGAATTACCGAGTTCATGGGAAGGGTGGGATGAGGAGAGACTGGTATCCATGTGGATACATAGCAACCAACAGAAGACGAGGGATATGAGCCTGGCAACATTCAATCCATCGAAGATTGCCCCAACTCCCCTTTGACTATCAATCCTCCCAAGTGGCAAAAGGCGCGCAATCAATCTCTGGCGGATATGCCCCTTTCGAAAACCGGGATAAAAAACAATCGCAACTTGCCACATTGAACGAGGCGGCCTTGGGAATATTCGCTTTGGCCATCTTCCAGAGCGAATATTTTCCGCCAATCCCGCTTCACCGGGCATCATTCGAGCAATAGACAAGCTTTTCTAAATGGAACGGAGGGAAGATGGGAAGTGAGTGACAAGGTATTGGTATATATTTGGTCCGAAGTGACTCCTTTCGGCCCCTATATCATCCATCCGCTTGCTTTTTGGGCTTAAGATAGGCATCATTAATAAATATATCATCGGTGTGTCTTTTTGTCCATTCCCTGGGTTAGTAGTGGTTGAATTCGACCGGTAGGTCTCAGATATATATTTGTCCGAGACACAAACTAACCAACCCCGGTCCCATAATACACGTATCAATTTATCCATGATTGAGATTTTCACGAAGTACCTTATCAAAAGCCAATTAAATTAACCAATCTATGATAACACGTCATAGTTCATGGCCACCTTAAATCGAAGCGGCGGGATAATTGGGGGTTCTTGCAAGATTGACAGGGGTGCATAAATTATGACGTTAGTCATGACATCACATGCTGCTGCAAATTATGCGCATAAGACTCGTGATATAATAACGCGTGATATATCCGCCACGACTGCGCCGCAAGTGGCAACTTGTTTTTGACACCTCACTTTAAAGCAGCAACGAAAGAAGAAAAGGATCTCCGTCAGCCAGCTGCAGCGATGGAGTCGTCTGGTGTTTGCGATTTTTCCCTCTCTTTCCGCTCCCCGTTTGCTTGCTGGCCTCCCTCAATTCTTGGGGTGCCGTCTGAGAAAGGCTAAAGCATTGACGTGACAAACTTTACTCCGCTCCTTGTACTCACCACTTTTGTCCCCCCGTGTGGCTGTGATTTCCATTGCACTGGGCTGACCGAGTTTAATTGAAGCGATAGACACCATGGTCCACCTCCTGGATCTCCCGATCGAGCTCCTGACCCAAATCGTGGCCTTTGCCGGCACCGTCGTTATCGATCGAAAGGCTCTCGAAGCTTGGGACACCGAAGATTGCGCCCTTGGAAAGAATTGTACAGATTGTGAGGCGGGGAGCGACGAAAACGAGGAAAGCGAGGAAAGCGAGAAAAGTGATAAAGGAGAAAAGGACTCAGAGAAAAGAATAATCCGTCCGTCGGTATTCAGGGGCGGAGTCCCTGATCTGCTCAACCTCTGTCTGGTCTCGAGGCAGATGCGTCTCATAGCCCAACCGATCCTATTGAAAAATGTTGGAGATTGTAGCTTCTCCGGCCGTATGCATCGAACGGCGACCGCAACCCGGGTGCTCTATGATCGCCCTGAGCTGGCCAAACACGTCCACCACTACGGCTTGACGGAGTACCTGGGGTACCCCCCGGCGACGCCGCCGGGCGTGAAGTTGAAGGACTCCGCCGCGAAGGATGTGGAGTTCTTCACTCGTGCGATTCGCGATCTCAAGCTAGGCGAACAGGAAGATGCGTGGGTGAAAGCTATGGAAAAGGTCGACATAAGCGTATTCGTTGCACTGTTTGTGAAGCAGACGCCCAATATCCGTTCGATGAATCTACCTGGCGGAAGGTTTCACACGAAACCTTTCAACCGTCTCTTGGACCACAGCGGGTCCTTCTTGTCTCAGCTCGAGAAAATCCATGTTGAGGGCGAGGAGGCGTACCCCTACGACATCGGTACCTACGACCAAATTCTTTGCCTCCCGCGGCTGAGGAAGGTCGGGTTCGAGTACGGAGATCTTCTCAATGAAGATTTCCCTGATGACGATTGGACTCCAGGTTCCCTTGCCGCACAGGAATTCGAATTCCACTTCTGTCACATTGATGCCGCGGCCATTAAGAAGCTCTTGAGGGCATGCAAGGAGGTAAAGGCCTTCAAGTACTACACGTTCACATTACACCCGGAGGAGAGACGTTTCCCGGAGACTTCAGTCCCTGAGTTCAACGCTGCCCAGCTCCACCAGGCTCTCCTTCCACACAAGGAGACACTGCGACAATTAGAATTGGAGTTCTCTCGAGAGCTTGAGCCCTGGAGCTTTGGTGATCTCGAAGCATCTCTATCCGATCTGCCGAAATTCGACTCTTTCCGTGATTTCACTGCCCTCGAAACCATCGTTACCCAGTACTCGCTACTGGAACTGCACCCGAAATTCCCCTCTTCGCTCAAGAAACTTAAAATTACAGACTGCAATTTCCCCATCCGAGAGATGGTCGAACGGATCGCAGAAGACTGCCGGAACGGGCTTTATCCCAACCTGACCTCCTGCAAATTTATCACCACTGATCTCATCAAAGTCGCCACGGAACCTGGAACGGCCTTTACCCTAACGGCAAAGATCAAGGCGGAGATTGAGAGTCTCGTGGAGCTGTTTAAGGGCACCAAGGTCGATCTCGGTATCACCAATTACGAATACGGACCCTCCGAGACGGATGAAGATGAGGACTACGATGACGACGACGACTATGATGAGGACGACGATTTCTATGATCAGTACCCCCCGGGTCCAGGCGCCCTTGGACCCGGGAATCTTTTCCATATGGTAATGCAACAGGCGATGCAGGATCCGGACTTTGCCCACCTCTTTCCCGGGGCTGGGGCTGAAAGTGAGGCGTCCTGGGTGACTGATGATGAAGAAGATGAAGAAGGCTCCGACGACGAAGCTGGCCCTGAACACGAGCACTAGTTGGCCGGAAAAAAAAGAAAAAAAAAAAAAGAGAAAAACCACCAGTTGGGTCTCACTCTCCAGCTCTGGCTTCGTTTTTTACCCCGACCTTGCTCCGAGGATAGCCAGCGCGCTGGGGGGTTGGCCATCGGCGACCTCAATCAGGTCGTCATATTCGTTCCCTTCTTTTCGAGCATTCCTACTTTTTCCTTACTTTATTTAATATACTGTAACTCTCTGTATATCATCATCATATTTATTTCCAATTGGTCAGATACAACCGGCTGGCATATTCAATCAATGAATTCGGTACACGTTAATTAGACATCAAGTCCAAGTACAATCCATCCCTCCCCATCTCAACCACATACAGCAACATCATTCACCCCTTCATCTCCCACTCAGCTAGGAACACACTGCGAGTACCACTCCCCATACGAGGTACAGCTGGATCCACCAGGACAAGCGGTCGGTCCAGTCCACGAGCTGCCTCCACACTGCCCATACAGCGTCTGCGTGGCAGTCGAACCACCAGTCGTCGTAGTCGCCGTAGTTGTGGTAGCACGCGAGGTAGTCGTAGTGGTAGTAGAAGTGGTAGCCCTCGAAGTCGTCGTAGTGGTAACAGCCGTAGTCGTGGCACCACTCCCCCCCGCCGTCGTCGCCGAAGCCGAAGCCGTAATCGCACTAGAAGACTGCGCAACAGGCGTAGCACCCGCAATCAACGCCGGACCAGGGATCGTATACGTCGACAATGTCTGATAGATATTGATCAGGATACCCGGGTCAGTAGGCGAGTAGAGCGATGTACCCAGCACCCCCGCGGGCGATGCAGTTCCCGAACCCGTGATCTTGAGGTTGAAGCACTGTGGGTAGAGCTGGGCTCCGTTGGCGCTTCCGGCACCGTGCAGGGCAATGAGTTCGTGACGGAGCACGTAATTTCCGGGTGCGATACTGGGCGGGATACGGACGAGCCAGCCGTTACCGTTGGCGATGAGTTGGTCGTCGCCCCAGAAGCCAGGGGGGGAGGAGCCGTCGACGAGGCCGACTTCGGAGATCTTGAAGAATTTAAGCGTGGTCTTGTCGACGGTTTCGCAGCTGTCGCCGCAGTTGGCGAGGTAGTCGACTACGGGGCCGTGGTGGCTGTCGGGCCAGGGGACGGGGACCCATTGGATGTAGATGCTGTCGCCGGCGGCGACGGTGGCGTGGCCGCGGGCGTTGGTGGCGCCGATGTGGCAGATGATGTCGGCGGTGTTGGCGTTGTTGGGCTCGACGAAGCCGTTGGAGAGGTTCTCGGTTTCCCAGCCGACTACGGGGTCCGGGTTGGGGTTGTAGGGGTCGGCGCTTTGGTCCCAGCCATCGTAGGAGACGCCGTTGATGACGATATTGGAGACGTGGCCGTGGGCGGAGACGCGGGCTGCTGCGGAGAGCAGGGTGGCCCAGACGCTGGCGGAGAAAGTGTTCTTCATCCTGTTTCCTGTTGGAATCGGAGGAGGCGAGGAGGAGTGTTCTGTTGCTGGGATGATTCTGGAGGCTCGTGAAGCAGGGTTTCCGCAGCTTTTATATCCGTTTCCTCTCGTGGTGTGCTTCCCCTCGTTGACACACTTCATCTGCCGAGCCCGCCATATTGCCTGGCCGTGAATGAGGGTGGAATGTTCGATATCGCAATTTGTTTCACGTCTTTAGTCCAGCAAAGGAGGGCAAACAAAGCCGAACGCATCGACCAACCGACAGTCGCAGAGGAATTAGAGGAAGCAGACAAAGTGTGGAGAGAAGTGCCACAGCCGGTGGGAGCACACGCCAACCGCCGCCCGGTGCCTGACCATTTCCGACGGTCTCGTGTGGCGTGGGCATGATTTGTTCGCCGCATATTAGGGCACAGTGGGTGTCATATGGGCGGCGCTCCGGTGTGGGGGAGGCATCGCCTCCAAATCGGGGAAAAATGAAGCGACTGGACATGCGTGCGGGGCTAAGGGCAGAGGCGCCGTAAATAAAGGGTTCTGCAGGACTAGGCTAATTTCCCCACGGAGGCACATCCTCGCCATCTGCCGGCTGTCATTCTTCAGGCGCAGAGTCTCCACGCAGTCTAGCCTCCGTCTATCCGTTTCGGGAACGGACATGTTCATCAAGGGCTAAATTCCTGGGGTACATGCGGCAATCCGGGAAGTTTTTCCCTGTTCTTAAATTAAGGCTCATATCATATTGTTGCAGTATCATCCCGTGCTTTCTCCTCATTTGTTTCAATCGCAGTGATACAGGGATGTCTCTGGCACCTTCAAACGAATCCTGTCATCTGATACACTGCTGGAACACCGGGGTTTCTTTCCCATGGATTAATTTACAGATAATTTAATCCCTCCTCGCAGCGAGCGTGATGATTGTTCATGGGGAATGTGCCGTTTGACGCCCAGCTGGAATTTAACCGGCGCGCACCACATAAGTACCGAACGAGTCGCCTTGGCGGTGCACTTCCAATGCATCATTCTTGGAGAGGAAGCGCCCATGCTGCCAAGCAATGTATGAAGAATGAGGGCCGCTACACTCTATCCAAGCAAAGTGGATGGTCGCTGCTAGCTGTCGATGACGTTATTGCACAAAGGAAGAAAGTCCAGATGGGCTCTATACCTACGTGTGTATCCTCGCCCTGGATGCAGGTGTACGCTCAAGCGGGTCGGAAATTTCCAGAGTGATCGGATTTTGTTGGACTGGCAACTTCCAAAACGACGAGATATTGATATAGGCCTAGTAGATCAGTCCTCGTGGCCACCTGGGTTAGGAAACCTAGATAGAGTCCTCTGGGGTCAGAGGAGACTAAGCCAGGATGTCTGGAAGAAAGACCAGGAATCCCCGAATACCCCACTCCGTTTTATTCGGGTCAATACAAGGACACCCCAGGCTCGCGACAGCATTTCCTCTCGATAAGCGGGTGAGTGGTGGAATATCCCGTTCGTGCGGACCGGACATGTCGAGAACAGTTGCTGTGATTTGGCGGTTTCCATATATATGATGTCCGACGCCACAGTATAATTAATGTCGGTATGCCCGTGTCGTAACTGGTCTGCTGCAGCATCGAGGGTACCCATGTCCGAAGAGGTGTCGGTCGACGGTCTTTTCACATGGCTCAGGGATTGGTATCAGTAGCTGAACCATGCCCATGCTCTGGTCTGTGCATTTGGGGGTTGGAATGAGTTTGTCATGACCGGACTTTAAACTGGGGACCTGGTCCATAGTAAGGTCCTGGGGAGGGTTTTAATGCGGTATGGGGAAGCCCACGCAGTGGTGATTTCGACAGACGAGTGACCAGCAAAAGTAGCAGGGGACAGTCCAAATGTTTCCAACAACCCAACCAATACAATTTGAATCAAGGAGTAGAAGGGGCAAATGGTGCCCGATTCGTCGATAACCCATTCCCCCTTCTAGGGCGGTATGATGTCGGGGAGTAGAAGTTGTTAACTCGGTATTAATCTGAATTACATTCTCCTCATGGAGTAGGAGGCGAACCAAGCAGCTCCTACTGGGCTTTAAGCATTTTCAGATGAGGGTTTACCCATTTAACGCCTTTCCCCTCTTCCAACAGATACGGGATAGCCATAGGTCTACCATAGCGCAATGATTTCCTAGACGCCCGCTGGCTGCTATGAGGTGATGAATGTCATGAAGAGCAATATAACTAATCGCGGCCACACTGGCCCTGGCGACTATAAAATCGGCTCGAGCGCGATCTTGACTTTCGCGTCAGAGTTGCCACTACCCAGTGCCATGGAAATAAACCTAGCATTGAGATGCTAGATAAGGGCCCTTGGACTTAGCTTCTGGGGATAGGAGCTGACCAGAGGCATAATTCCCTTCTCGAGAGGGAGAATGAACTGATGATGCTCGGGATTCCGCTTGCATCTTCTCAATGACATTTGCAGATTTCGAGATGTCACGGATCCAATACATGTATTTACATCGAAGCATCAGTGGTAACCCGTTGCTGCAGCGCGAAGTCAGTGGCCTAGTACCTAATGCTTTCAATCTTTATTTGCTGGTCAATGTGACTTAGTAGAGGAAGGCGCTCCTACCTTCATAATCGCTGCGGCCTGGATCGTACTGATTAAAAAATGAGAGAAAAATTCGGTTCAGTTTGCCTTATGAGCTGCAGCTATTCGACGAACATGCACTGGAGAGCCTGCAGGAATGTCAACATACTTTGTACGACGTACAAATAAACCCTCTTTTAGCTGCTTTCACCTTACGCGAGGCATGTATAGGAAAGGCGTGTGATATGAACTGCATGGGATGAACCATCATGGGAAAATGTAGACTGGATGTCTCATAATTGCGAGTCATGGAAAGAGGGTGATTGGATACTAGACAGATCCATCCCTTTTGAGGGCTGATGGTTCCAAAAATTGAGAGCGTGATAACGGTGCAGAAGGTTCCGCCTGTCATGATATATTGCTTTTTTCAACCACCCCTTGACGCGGCGGGGAGCGCAGGTGATTTGCACCCAAACTTAGCATGTCGATCTCCGAAAGCATATTTGAAACTAATCACTAGATGTCCATTTCAACTACTGATTTGGCTGCAGTGGAAAAAGCAACCAGCACAAACTAAGGGGTTAGTGACTGCCAATTTTATGCCATGAATTCCCTTGCCGTCAATGGGCCGCACGAACCACTCTCCCTTTCTGAATAGCGCCTCTCTTGGAATACTCCGCGCCCGTTCACACCCGCTATCATTTTCATATTCACCTGATCAACACGTAGGTGCCACCATTTTTGTGGCCGATCCAATCATACGCTCCTTGCACAAGTCTCGTCCTGACGCTTGAAATGCGGCAGACCGTTTAATTCCTATTCCACTTCTTCTGTCTTCGTGGCTGTGTTATTGGGAGGTATTGCTATCGTATGTGGACCGGTCTAGATAAAGCTGCACCTCCATAAGGCGTTGACTTGATCTCAACCTATCGTTAGAAGAGTGCCTGGCTAGATCAGTGTATCTCTAGTCTATACATGTTTAGCGAAGTGCGAGTGATTTTTTACCTCCATTGCTAGTACCTATTTGTCCCTTGCGGGTGTAAGGAGGTAGAATATGATTTGTGACTTACTAGTAGCGACGAGTAGCTAGGCAAGCGGTAAAAATGAGTCTTCAAAGGCTTGACCTCACCCCCCAGGCCGCCTGTGTGCCTTCGATTCAATCCTTTTTGGCTGTTGGTAATTATGGCCGGATTTTCACCTTCCATCGTCGGATACGCATGAGTTTTACTACCAGGTATTGACTGTTACAGTCCTTTACACTTCTTCTTCTATTTGGGCTTTATCCTTTCCTTGCTTTTTTTTTCCTTTTTTGATTTTTTCCTGGAGGCTTATGTAACTGTGATACCCCTCCTTGGTACTAATAGAACTTAGTACTAGTTGATGAGGATGTACAAAGTTGGTAGGGCCGTGGGACGGGATAGTCGGTAACGTGTGGGTCATATTTTTCTTTTGCCTGTTCACTCCACCATTTTTGTATCCAGCACTCCGCAAGATGGAAACGGAAAATCCGCGGATCCTTTTGTCGTACTATGTATGGGCTAAAGTAGGTTCACAGAGGAACTGGGTGCTTTGATGGTCTGCTTTAGTAGTGTGTGGTTGATTAAAATAGTACCTGAATATCGTACAGCTCCATAAATCTGTAACGAGGAATTGGAATTCTATTGAACCGGACCTACTGCGTACAAAGGTTTAAGGAGCTTATTATAGCCCTGATATATACCTAGATTCTCAAACCCTCAACCAACCCCCGAGCCGCTACCGGAAGCTGTCTGACTATCTGCTCCAGGACCTTATCCGCCAGCCCCCCCAGAACCCAGTATCCAGAACTTTCGGCTCGGCGGAGAAGGAACGCAGCCCAATGTGCCAGCACCACAAGGTCAGCTGCGCTGTGCCCTAGAACCATCTGGTGGAATTGATCCGGGATCCGGATCAACCACATCGCCATCGCTTGCCATGCTACTTCCGGTTCATCGGATGCATAAGTGGCGCTGCAGCATTCAACCAAGGTTGCGACGGCGGACAAGGTGATCAGGACTTCTTCACCGTTCACCGGCGGCCTCTCGAACGCCGCTGCTATACGGAACGGGAGGGTGCTAAGACGGCTGAATATTGCTGAGGAGGGATCTGAGGTTCTAGTATCGTCTAGGATATCCTTGGCTCTGCCGAATAGCTCATCGTTACTATGATCATTTTGGTTGTTCGGGACGTGGTTGATTGGGCGTGGATAGTCGGGATCGACGATCCTGCGGACCGCGCCCATGATGTGCCTTAGCTGAGAATAGTCTCCCACGATCATATCTTGATCACGGAGAGATGGGGGTACAGTTGAGTGTAAAAGATCTAATATGCTTCTGATCCACGCAGCTGCCTTTTTTACTGCCTCTTCCGTCTCGGACGCTCCCAGGCCGGTTTTAGGGCCTTCGCCTGCATCTTCCGACCCAGCTACGAATTCCGAAAAGAATTGTGCTGCTTGTGTGCGGTGGACTTCGACGGGCGTGCCTTCTTCAAGCGTGGCTAAATGGTATGCGGAGAGGGACAAAACCCCATACATCAGCCACTGTCGCTTGAGGGCTTGAAGAACCACGTCAGTTTGCCAGTAGCGTGCTCCACCGGGGAGTGTAAGGCTGGTGAGGGTCGTGAAATGGTGGAAGTAGGTCAGTGTTTCTAGGCCTAGGGAGGTGGATGAACGTTCGGGGGCTATAGCTGGCCCAGATACTAGTGAGCTTTCTTCATTCACTCCCTCTGTTTGCGACCCCTTCTTATGTACTTCCTGGTCGCGTGCCTCATGATCATCGTCGGTCGCTGCAGGTAAGGTAATTTCAAAATACCGGATTTTAGTGCCACGGAAGAATGTCTGGAGTTTCACCGCACGAGCACAGGAGGAGAGATCGGTAAACTCGCTTGAGCCGTGAACATCTCTCCAATGACACCGCATACGTTTGGAACTAGCACAGAGATGACCACATCCAGCCGCTGTACAGCAGTAGCCGGAAACAGCAGGGAGAGCATCGATAGGTGGGGATGTAGGGCCTGGCAGCGGCACCTCTTCTGGTTCCAACAAGTCGAGTTTCGCGATAGAGGAGATTAGATTCTGTCTCTCGGTGCGGTAGATATGATGGCGGAGCAGATGGCTACCCACTGCGCTTTTCTGGATGGCGTACTGACATTCTCGACAGATAAGCACGCTGTATCTCGCGTTATACTCGAGTAGACCCCGCGGGCCGAGTCTCACGGTCATTCTGCCCACGATGGGATTCTGTGTTCAACACATGAACAAGCAGGATTGGAACAGCAGGTATGGTTCTGCGGGGAACGGCATATGCAGTTCCCCCGCTTATGCAAGCTGGCACCTTAGTCATCAGGCATCCAGCGAACTATGTACAGATTTTGGACCTGGTTTGAAATCGTCTCAGCGACTTTAGCACGCCATCAAATGGGTTTTGAAGTATTTAAACAATAAGCATGCCTCTTCTATCCTCCTTCGTAAATCACAACAGAATCGAAAAGGAACAACGAAAAAGAAGATGGCGACACCCAATCAAGCTGCATGGCTCCTCAAGCCCGGCACACCCCTGCAGGTCGGCAACGCCCCATTGCCAACTGCCGGTCCTGGCGAACTCGTCGTGAAAAATGCTGCTGTTGCGATTAATCCCCTTGACTGCCACATGCAAGATTCCGGCGTGTTTGTCCAGCAGTGGCCCGCGATCTTTGGCTGCGACGTGGCTGGCGAGGTGTATGAAGTCGGTCCCAACGTGGAGCGCTTTCAAAAAGGAGATCGTGTCATCGGGTAAGTTAATTAGCATTCTGTCTCCATTCTACAATGTTTCCTAGATTAATATTGGACTTGGGTATAGACATGCCATCAACCTGGTGAGTGGCCGCCCGCAGGACGGCGCCTACGCTCTATACACGGTCATCCCGGCCGACAAGGCAGCTATCCTCCCGTCCAACATCTCCTTCACAGACGGCGTGGTGGTGCCATTTGCGCTTGAGGCGGCTATTTGTACCCTTTCCCTCAAGGTGCCCGGTGTGGCTATGCCCGGCGTATCTACACCGGCACTAGGTCTCCCCTATCCCTCCCTGCAGAGTTCAGTGGCCTCTCTCGGAAAGACCCTAATCGTGTACGGTGGCTCATCCTCCGTCGGAGCCATGACAACCCAGCTAGCCACCGCAGCCGGAGTCCACGTCATCGCCATCGCCAGTGAACACAACTTGGACTTCCTGCGGCGCTCTGGCGCAGCTCAAGCTCTCGACCGCAGGTACCCGTCGCTCGTTGAAGAAGTCGTTAAAGCAGTGAAGCAAACCGCCCAGTCGGAGTTCGTAGGCATCTTTGACGCCATTTCGACTCCTGAAACCTATGCCACCAACCTCGCCATCCTTGAGCAGCTGGGTGGAGGCCATCTCGCTTGTGTTCATCCTCCTCCTGCTGATGTACCCGGCAATGTGAAAGCAGGTATGATCTTTGCGGTCAACGACGTGGCAGCACCTGTCTGGAGGGATTTTGTGACTCCGGCTCTGGAGAGCGGACGGCTCCAGTGCCTTCCACCGCCTCTTGTTGTTGGTAGGGGTTTAGAATATGTTAATGAAGGGCTGAAGATGTCTGCGGCTGGTGTTAGTGCGAAGAAGATCGTGGTGGAATTGTAGCGGCGAGGCTAAATTCCTTATTGGGCTCCGTGGGTGTTGCGGAAGAGTCGGTTGATTGAATATATATCTTGGTTTATGAGAAGACAATTATTCGAAATTTAGGATAGTATATTATGAATTTCGTGACCATCATTATTGCCAGTCAAATTGCCATTACTGCTATCCAGCTTTTATCAGGAATGGCGTCTTAGACGACGAAAAATATTTCAAATTGGTTGAAGGTTCCCCATCTAAGGTGCCGAAACTGTTGCTCTGGCGCCCAGGAAATTAGATAAGATAAGATGATGGGCCGGGTACAAGTTAGTCCGATCCAAGGAATCGGGCCGACATTAGTCCCACATTCCTTCTGTGCACAATTATTATGTAATCATCATCCGAGTTCCCCGGTTTATTGCAGCAGATGCACTCCTGTTTGTGAAGTGGGAAAAGCAGGTCAAGCTGCAATTTTCTCAGACTCTCTTCGGCAATATAATTAAACTTCCCCGCCAGGCAAGGATGCAGCCCTGGAAATTGTAATTCCTCCTGTCAAAACAACGGCTCCCGCGCATTGGTCGTGGATCGACAGACCCTTTTTTATGAACCCTTTCCCCTCTCGCACGAAAACCTCCCAGGGTCCAAGATGCATTGTCATTATGCTTAAACGTGAAAAAGCCATCCAGCACTCGAATAATATGCGGCCGTTCCCTTTATTGGGTCGTGTTTATTGTGGCGGGCGCCAACTGAGATTGGCCTGCAGTGGCACTTTTAGGGGCAAAACGCATCCATCAACTTCTTTCTTTCGAGGGTCCAGATATCAATAATATTTCTAATTTTTAATCAACCGAATCATAATCAAGTATCCATCTAACGGTCAGGCAGAGGAAATGAAGGCCCGTTTCCCTGACTCAAGAGAGGACTTTACCGGTGGCACGTCGATCGGCAGAACCCACCCGAGGTCCTTGGCCGGCACTGAATTATGACAGCGGATCGTCTCGGCGTTTCACCTTCACCAAAGCCACTCCTGAAGACACGATTCACAGCCCCGGGAGGGGTCCAGCCAAGACCCCACGGTGAATCAACCCCGCCCCCCCCCCCTCCTCTTGGCGGCAATCTACCTGGTGGACTTCAGGAGCGCCTTCTTGGCCACGGGTTTAGTATCTGATTGGAGGAGGCTGCTCTCAAACAGCTGGGCGGGTTTGGGTCGATTCCATGGCATTCATCCACCAATTATGCTGCTCTTCCTGATTCGGGGTCGCTGATATGCAGCGATCGGTGGGAAGAAGTAGGGGAAGTATAAAGAGACGATCGACAGTCTTTTTCCCCGGAACCCAGAGCGCGTGTTCGTATATCATTTCCTGGACTAGTAACGATCTCTGCCAAAGTTTGTCCATCATGATTTTCTCGAAGCTTGCTGTTCTTTCTGTTTCGCTGCCCGTGGCGCTGGCCTGCCTGGGTTATGATGGTGGCTTGCCTGAGGCGACGGCTACGTACTCGAACGATGCTGTTATTGAGATCGCCTCGGGCGAGGTCTTTGATGCCGGCTGGGCTAAGTATGACCGTGGCGAGGGTGCTTGCAATGAGCAGGCTGAGGGTGGTTCGGCCGATGCTGTGTTCCTTCTGCACTCTGGCGCGACATTGAAGAATGTTATTATTGGTGCCAACCAGGCTGAGGGTGTGCACTGTTCTGGACCTTGTACTCTCGAGTTCGTGTGGTTTGAGGATGTCTGCGAGGATGCCATCTCCATCGTATGTTCCATCTTCTTTTGTGGCTGTGTATATTGAAATGGCGCACACTAACCCCGTTCACAGAAAGACGATGCTGCCGGCGACGAAACCTGGATTATTGGTGGTGGAGCTTACCACGCCGACGACAAGGTCGTCCAGCACAACGGCTGTGGTACCGTGAACGTAAGTCTCCCACACCCTCCTCTGCTTGCTCTTGAGGGGCTAATGTAATGTGGTTGTCTAGATTATCAACTTCTACGCCGAGGACTACGGCAAGGTCTACCGCTCGTGCGGTAACTGCGACAGCCAGTGCGCCCGTACTGTCTACATCGAGGGCACCACTGCTGTGGACGGTGGTGAGGTCGCCGGTATTAACCAGGTCTACGGTGATGTTGCCACCCTGGTCAATGTCTGTGCTGACACTGATACCCCCTGTGCTCTGTACGATGGTTGCTCTGGGGACTGTGAGCCGGAGAAGATTGGTACTTGTTAAACGGGAGGGGAGGCATGAGCTTGGACGGGGACTTGGATTGTATATATGTGTAAAATGTTGGTAATAGGCTCATGATTAGCCTTAGGCCGTTCTAGTGGAAGCACAAGGAATTTATTTAGTGGGTTTCTTATATCGCTCCTGGTTAAACAATACCCTACAGTTTACTTAGAGACCTCACATCACGTCTACAGATATGGATAAAGAGGACGACAAGCTTGAACGATCATATATTTGTTCGTAGCATGGAATACAGAGGAAGATCGAACAAAGAAGAGGAATCCACCCAGTCCAACTCAAGCGCTGAAGATAGAAGACGAAAAAGACAAGTCAGGCCTATCGTACACATCACACTACGGAATTAAATATATCCTACCATTAAAAGGTAAGTATAGGTCAACTAGGTAAGGAACATCCGAACTTACTTCCAAGCGGCTTCGCCCTCTTCGAGATACTCTTTGCCTCACTCTGCTTCGCCTTGGCAAGACGAGCCCTACATTATTACTCATTAGCCAAGGACATAATCCAACACCACAGAGTCATGGTCCATGTAGGAACTTACTCCTGAGTCGCCTCCTTCTCCAATTTCTTTACATGATCCCTCGCATCATGCACCGCCTTATGAGACGCCGCAAGTGCCTTACCAGCGGCCTTTTCTGCGGCCTCTGCGCGATCCACTCGGTCGCGGGCGTTTCTCACGGAGAGATCGCCGGGGTGGCGGTGGAGCATGCTGGAGAAACGCTTCGGGGTGCCGCTGTTCCCACTGCTGGCGGATCCGTGGCTCGCGGCACTTTGGCTGCGTGAGGACCGGTGTGTTGAGAAGCGATTTCGGTGCTGGTTTGGGTCCTCAATGCTATCCCGTGAGGAGGAGCTGGAGAGGGAGTCTCGGTGGAAGAAGGGCATTCTGTCTAGTTTGATTCTTGCTTGGGGGATTATTAAAGTGAGGGGGTGTTATATACTGCGTATGGTATGATACGGGTGGTACGAATAATGACATTGAATGTCCCAGAAGGAAGGTCTGCTATATAGATACGCCCCCCCGCGGTGACGTCAAAGGACCGGTCGATCCATCACCTCCATCATTCCCCTTACCTACAATAAATGGTGTTGAATATTCACCCTTGCGTGATGGAAATAAGATAAGACCCTGAGACCCTGAAATTCGAGATATTCGGATGATGACGTCGAAGGATTGACAACAACACCATGTTGGCGCTTCTTGGTCCCACGTTCTGGTGGCAAAGATGGTCGAATGCGGCAGATGATCAACACCACCAATATCCCGCGATTGGATCAACAACGGGAAGCTATCGTTTGATTGGACTAGGTGATGGCCTATCAAAGGTTATCAATGGTGTCATTGGAATTTTCTCGTCGTTCGGGTGGTAGCCTGTCGGGTTGACAACATGTCATATCTTGAGCACAGCCACCTCCAGATAGGATCGTGGACCAATACCGACGTTCTTTTGGAACGGGGTTTTAAGATGGCATCATCGATATTGTCTGAAGATGTTGCACCACCCACGACATGGAGGTGATGGATTAGGAGGACGCGCTAGTCGGTCGTTGAGTGATATCGTGTCCCACGTCATTCCCATCCCATTGCCGGATCAGTGACGATGTATGCGACAATTAATAAGTAAAAAGAAAGATTGAAAGTGACAGAATCCTGTATTTATGATATCCCGCACATTTACAATATCTGATAAATTATCCGAGGGCTAATTATCTATACCACCGACTTTGGTTTAGTTGATATGGATGGGGTTGGAATCCGCCTCCAGTCTGGCTGTATCGGGAACCCTTTCGCCAAGCCAGCGGTTTTACGATGAGCGTTAGTCTGGAATGAATGCGTAGGTGAATTTCGAGTCTCCGCAATATTCTAGTAATTCTTCGGATATGGAGAAAGCTGACTAGCCGACAAACACCTATGATCGGTCCTGTCGCCCCGTGCGCGTTTAGATATCGTAATCGCCTCGTACCCTGGACTTTCAGGTACGGCTTGCATATGCTCCCAAGGGGCATTTCCCACAAGGTTCAGGGCACTGAGATTATCCATATCGAAGCACTTTAGCCTGCATGATCGCATGGCCACCAGAAGGGAGGCACCGGCACTTCTCACTGACATTTGTTACCGATACTCTCAAGGTATGCAGCAGGGGACAGGGTAGTTTGACCGGCTGCATTCTTGCTTAACCGAAGGTCCCTTTACTGGGGTAGACATCCTTCTAGAACAAAGATAGGTGGACCTTTTTCACCATCTTTTGTAGCAGTAAAGCGTCGACTTTCACGTGGACCGAGAGGGTATCCCCAAACCCACATCAAATAACCTCGACGCGGTTCAACGATTCCCATGCCCTCCACTGTCTCCTGCGGCTTACCGTCCTGTCCTCCCGACTGCCAGAAAAAAGACGACGAACAGGGATCTCCGTTGCCGTAAATCCCTTCCGAGTCAAAGTAGATTTGAGCCACGATCCTGAAATTTCGTTCTCTGCTTACTCCCCCGCATTCCCACTCATTTTTGGCTCCACCATGCATCGATCTTGAGCAGGATCGACCATAAAATGTGGGTTTCGGGGCGCACGAATGCTTTTTCCCCTTTTACGGTCAGCCTTGTTTTCGGGTAAGCTACTTCTTGGCCAATCAGATCGCCCGCTATCCGAGCACGAGCGATCCTCCGTTTGCTCTGGCACGAACATCTCTTTCCAGATCCATTGTCAATGCGAGCTCCACGTGAATGTTCGAAGTCATGCCTGAACAGGTATTCTTTGCGCATAGAAATGAAGCCGTTAAACTTGGGCGATATGCCGTGTCCACTACCGGTGTATAGACCATCGTGTGGAGAGGGACCCGAGCCCCGCGGGGTACGGATTCATAAATAGCAGCCCAAGACACATTGGAGTTCCGTTTCTCTGGAATCAGAAAATCAATTACCTCGATTCTTTCTTTTAAACCCTACCATGAGGTACTCGTCACTCTTTCTCCTCACCTCCAGCCTTTCATGGCTGGCTGCTGCCGAGCCGGTCGTTGAGATCACCTCTCCACCAGCCACGGTCCTGGGTGCGACAGACGATAACCTCGAGTCGTTCCTTGGTATACCATTCGCCCAGCAGCCTGTTGGTGCACTTCGCCTCAAGCCTCCACAGGCTCTAACCAGCGACCTGGGCACCATCAATGCAACCAGAACCCCGCGTGCCTGTCCCCAGTTCTACTTCCCAAGTAACATGGAGGGTATACCTGGATCTATCATCAGCGGTCTCTTTAACAGCCCCATCTTCCAGACGGTCACGAACGCCGGAGAGGACTGCCTGAACCTGAATATTATCCGACCAGCGGGTACTACTGCTGAATCGAACCTGCCAGTGCTATTCTGGATCTATGGCGGTGCGTTCGAGTTGGGGACTACCCAGATGTACGATGGATCGGGGATTGTGCAGAACGCGATCGAGATCGGCAAGCCGGTTATCTTCGTGGCTATTAGCTACCGTGTTGGGGGTTTCGGCTTCTTGCCTGGAAAGGAGATCAAGGCGGATGGAGCGGGTAATCTAGGACTGCTTGATCAACGTCTTGGATTGGAATGGGTTGCGGACAACATTGCTGCCTTTGGGGGCGATCCTTCCAAGGTCACGATCTGGGGCCAGTCAGCGGGGTCGATTTCATGCTTCGATCAGATGGCTCTGTATGATGGAAACAACACATACAAAGGCGAACCGTTGTTCCGCGGTGCGATTATGGAATCTGGTAGCGTTCTCCCCGCCCATGATATCGATGCGCGTGGGGGACAGGAGATCTACGATACGGTCGTCGAAAACGCAGGATGCGCGGGAGCTTCAGATACGCTTGAATGTCTCCGTAATCTGGAGTTTGACAAGTACCTGAACGCTGTTAATTCTGTCCCCGGACTGCTGAGCTACAAGGCCATCGCGTTATCGTACGTGGCCCGTCCCGATGGAGTCTCCCTTACAGCTTCTCCAGAGGTGCTGGCGAAGGAGGGCAAATTCGCAAAGATCCCCTTTATTATCGGTGACCAGGAGGACCAGGGCACGCTCTTCTCCATCTTCGCCAATAATGTGACAACCTCCGATGAACTTTACACCTATCTCACCGAGGTCATCTACCCAGACACTGATACCACCGCCATCAAAGAGCTCCTAGATGTCTACCCCGACGACCCGTCCCAAGGATGTCCCTACCGCACCGGCAACTTCATCAACAACTGGTATCCCCAATTCAAGCGCATCGCATCTATATTCGGTGATCTAATTTTCACCCTAACCCGCCGCTCACTCCTCGATATGGCAAGCGAACTCAACCCCGACATCCCCGTATATTCTTACCAGGGTTCCTACGACCACGGGACTCCGATCATGGGTACGTTCCATGGCGCAGAGATCCTGCAGGTGTTTTACGGGATTAAGCCGAATTATGCGGCGGATTCGATTCGCTCGTACCATTTGTCTTTTGTGTATGATTTGGATCCAAATGCGGATAGTGAGTTCCCGCATTTCCCGGCGTGGAATGAGGGGAAGCAGATTCCGATGATTGAGGCGGATTCGTCGTCGTTGATTATGGATGATGCGAGGTCGGGGCAATATGAGTTTTACTTGGATCATATTCATGATTTTAAGCTGTAGATAGTTTATTTGTTTGAAAAGTGTTGAATAGAAATGGGAGATATTGTGTAAATTAAACAGAGAGCTTGATCGAGTTGAGATAATCATGAACAGCTACATAAAATGCAGGCCATTATGCTTTCGACTTCAATGATACCCAACTTATCCCCCTCGGGCACCCAGAACTTCGTGATCGCTAGACCAGCAGACTGTAGAAGACTTGTCCATTGTTGGCGAGTCCGCTCGGCGCCCGGACACCAGGTCATGACAATCAGGTCAAGGAGAATGGTAGCGGGGCTGGCGTTATCATCTGGTCCGATATATTCCTCGATCAGCAGCTTGGAGTAGCCTCGCTCCATGGCAGTTGCTATGTGTTTTAGGATGATGTGGCAGTTTTCATCGGACCAGTCGTGCAGTATGTGCTTCATGTAATAAGCTCTGGCTCCTACCATTTGTTAGATGTTATACCATTTGTTACACATTATGGGTGGGATAGAGTCAAGGGTGACGAACCTTTGACTGGCTGAGGCGTGAAAAAGTCGTGTGCAATGACTTGAATTTCGTCTGTTAGGTTTGTAGTGTTGTTGACTACCGGGGAGGGTTCCTCTAGAACAAGCTGGCCCTCGAATGCAACCAGCTGGTGGCCCCGACCACCGACGATATCCACAAGCAGTGGCCCATCGTCATGGACGGCACCATCTACAATGACCTCTTGAGCCGGAAACCATCCCGTCAAGCTGGAGAATTTAGTACTGTCTCCCTCCATGAAGGTATTGAAGCGGTTCGCCATTCCAGGATTCTGAGTCATCCAATCCCAGGTGGATATATTTGTCTTGTAGGCTAATTAATTATAATTATTATTATGTTATAAATATGTTCTTAATATATTAATCACGAATTGCTGCCCGTTTACCACTACATTATTTGCTCGAGAACGATAACGCCTCAACAAAACATGACACCAAGACCCTTCAGCTAAGGTGAGCAAAACCGTACAAACCTAAAGCTCATTTACCACCCCGAGGCCCCGGTAGCCCATGGTCGCACTCCGACATTTCGATATATAGTACTAAGGTGTATTTGTAATAAAAGCAGTAAGAACAGTCCCGTACCTAAGAAGAAAGTCAGCCTACTGAACCGAGTCGTTCGACGAGTTCTGTATCGTGATTGGTGATAGGCAGCCACATACGATCCGAATCTAATACGAGGGCGGGGAACATGGCGAAGTCAGATTAAAACGATGCAAATTTCTCAATCACATCCAACTGCTTTTACATATCCATCCACCATGGGACGCCTCCAATATCTCCCAGCCGAAGTGGCGGACCGAATCGTGGACGCCTGTATGGGCTTCGACCGGAAAAAGGAGTGCAGTTGGTTTCTGGGGTTGAGACAAGTCTGCAGTACGTTGGTTGCCGAGGGGCGACACATGAACCCTGGATATATCTACCACTCGGCATATCCGAACTAAAACCCTTATGCAGGCATTTTTAACGCGGTTATCCAGCTGTATATTGCCATGCCTCCGAGGCTCCGGTGGCCTGGCGAGTACGGGAGCATCGACCGGCCTCATGAAATATCGCGCTTGGCGTTGCTCTACCACGTCCGGCAAGATTCAAGTGATGCGCCCGGTCTAGTGTCCGGGATCAGTCAGGTGTGTGCTGAGCTTATGGCGGTCTCGAAAAGAATCCCAGTTGTACCCGATAATGACCGACTGGCCCGGCTCCGCAGGGACGGGTACCAGGAAGCCGTTTGTGGTGCGGTTCTACAGATGAATCGGTATACAACGAAAATCTTTCCGTACGTTGCGACCGTCGAAGAACACGAAGAGGTCCTTGGGGAGAGGGACCGATACGAGCTTTGCATCGCGAGCGCTGCCTACGCGGACGATGCGGCCCTACTGATCGAATTACTTTCGTCGCCGCCCGAGGATGATGAAGACCACGAGTCCCTGTTTCAACACCCCTTCTATGTTGCAGCAGGTAGGGGTAGTCTCTCTGCGGCGAGGGCAATGGTCGAGAAGTTTCCAAACCGTGACATGTGCGCAATAACAGGCGACTATGGGGAGACTGCCCTGCACTATGCCGCCCAGGAGGGCCACCTCCCTCTTGTCGAATTCCTTTTGACGTTGCCAGGTTGTAATGTCAATGTGTTAAACGGCGACTCGACTACGCCCTTGCAAGACGCCTGTATCTACGACCATCCGGCGATCGTGGAGTGTTTGCTCAAGGTCCCAGATATTGACCCGACTTTCGCCCCTCCCAAGGAAAAGAACGCACTTGATTGGGCGCTACTTCTCAATCGCAAAGCAGTGGTCGCACACCTCTTACAGCACGAAGCTTGCTCCGTGAGCCTAGGTAACGACGGAATGACAGGCCCCGTGCACAGGGCGTTGGCAAAGGGCGACTTGGAATATGCCCTGTTACTTCTTGATCACGTTCGCGTCGGAAGTGAGACTGACCCACGCCGTGCCTACGACTACCTGAGCTCTACGGTCTGTCAACAGCTTTGCGAGCACCCTCTGGCGGTACCATTCCTTGACCGTCTTAGTAGCCTGCTAAATATACATGGTCCACCCTAGAGGTTCGTACGGCGGAGTAGCAAGAGCACGATGCTAGATAGGACTGTGTGGGTAATAGTACTGTTCAGGGGTTAGAATAATTTTCTCTGGTCATAGAGCCGTAATTAGGGAGAAATATCAGGCTTTTCAAATCGAGACGTATCGTCCTTCAGTTCACACCTCAAGGGAAACCAAATAAGTGAAAAAGGAAATGATGCAAGATCCTTTCTTCGGTCCTTCGTTCGAAATACGTAGACATGGTTGACACAGGAACCCCCACCCACTCGCCGTCAGAGTACCCTCGTTCCACCTATCCATCAGACCACACCTCACCTACTGACACTGCGAATACCACTGATTCACAGCCACACAGGTATAAGGGCTCACGCAAGCAGTTCCCCCAGTCCACCCCTGACCACCACATTGGCCCCATTGCGCCACGGTGCCAGAACCACCACCAGTCGAGCCGCCATCACCGCCTCCAGAGCTTCCACTCGAGCTGAGTTTGCTCTTGACAAAAGTTAGAGCCGCGGAGCCGTACTCAGATCCGTATCCATTATGCGTGGCAGCATTGCTACCGTTGCAGCAGTACGGATCGGGGCCATCGCAGTAGGACTGGATTTTGGCGGCGGATGGGCAAGTGAAGCCGACCGGGCGTGCGTCGAACTTATTCGTCGAACCTAGGTTAGCAGAAAGAAATATGGAGAAATGGAGGGGGTAGACGTACACCACCGGCGGTACAGGTCCCTACACTATAGGACAACCCAGAGCGGAAGAGCGGATCTCCCATGAAGATGGCCGCCTTGACCATGCTCACAGCCGAGGAAGAGAGTCGGACAGCCGTATTGGTAACTCCCTGGTTAGGGACGCCGCCACCACACAGGGCTGCGTCGAAGATTTCACCTCCCTGTCAGATTCACAATATATTAGTACATGTAATACCACACAGTACCAATGCGAAGAGGGTATAAACCTACCTGGGAATATCCAACCAGAACCAACTGAGTAGATGGGCACTGGGTATTATACGCGTTAACAGCAGAGGCTACGGCATCGATTCCTGCTGCAACAGAGGCAGAATAACTGATTCCACCGCAGGACGACTGTCCACCGCAGGCTGGGTAGCTGATGGCTTCGGAGGTAGAGCCAGAATATGCAGCCAGAATCGCGTTCACGACGGTTGCTGAAGAGCCATAGCCGGGGGAGACGGTTGTCTCGCGGGCCCCGAAGACGTGGACGCCTGGGCAGCTCTGGCGTTTCTCGACTTTGAAGTCCTCAGCGAGGGCTTGGCCTAACAGGAGGAGGAGGGCTGGTGTCCACAACATGGCTGCAAAATTGCGATGATGCGACTAAGAGATAAACTGATGGGGTGAATGTGCTGGCTCTATCTTCATTCCAGTTTAAGGAACATCGCGCTTTTTATAGACGATGATCGCAATAGGTAGCTGGCTGCAATGTTGCGTTTCCGTTCCCCCGAAGGACAAAAAGTGCCTCTTTTTGAAGAAGCTAAGGATGTGCGGCCGGATTTAGGAACGGTGGATCGACTTTAGCCGTGAAGATGTCGGGTATCTTTCCCCGGATTATCGTCTCAGGGGCACCTCTCAGTCATTCGAGACAGGTCGGATCAATGGATGTCTCATGTTCTCTGTGGCGCTGTAGCTTGGCCTAGACGAGTCTGGATTGCGGGGGAAACAGAAGAAATCACACGAATATTTGGTAGCGTTAATTTGGATAAAGATGACAACGAATAAGCTCAGCTGCTGAAGAAAGACTTGCAGCCATAGTGGACGACTAGTTTCGCTCGAAATACGAAGGGCCTCATTAGCGCCGAGTTCACGGCAGACAAGGCATCAGACAGGAACAGCCGGGACGGAAGAGGCTTCCATAGGCTAAAGTGGGGGAAACTCACGTCTCCGTTCTCCTGTTCCCCAAAATTGTAGCAGGTGATCAACTACCAAGCTTTTTTTTTTTGAAGGAGGGGATGTTCGGCCGCCGAGCTAGTTGATGGCGGATAAAGTGGATGGCCACATCGGTGTCACTGGCCGTTTCCTCATGGTCAATGAGATACTATTCCATCAACTTGAATGTCCCTCTGGTCAAGTCATCCGCAACATTTCGAGCTTCATTTTGAGCTCCCCAGAACCCAGTCACGCATCATGGCTAAGCAATCGGACAGACGAGCATACCCCTGATAAACGACAGACGATCTGTCCATCAGCACCAGCTTTGGCAGTTTGCTGCTGATCTTCCGGTCGAGCTTGCGACGATGTAACATCGCGAGATCCAGGAACAGGGGTCGTAGCCTTTAGGCAATAATCCCGTCCTATAGAACAGACCTCAAGTGCAAAAGAGTCGGTGCTTACGGCAAGCCATTCGGTCCACTCCGCGAAACTAACAAAATATTGTGTTTTTCTCCTAGCAGAACTCTTCAAAAGCTCTTGTCAAGATACGGCCATCATTATGAATACCTGCCAACGCATCTTTCTAGATTATGAGATCTCTTTCCAGGCCTCGTTGCAGGTCTCTTAGCAGGTCCCTTAGTAGGTGGATAGGGGTCTCAAGCGGTCGTTTTAGCGGGCGTTTTAGCGGGCGTTTTAGCAGGTATGTTTATGATAGAGTGACTGAGCTTATACCCCGATAAACTGATAAATAGGACTGGGCCCTCCAATCCGGGCTTTTCAGCTTTGTCTTCCTCAACCTCTTCAATTGCCACCCCGTCGCCTACCCAGTTCATTTCTTCCACCACCACTCCTTCATTTTGACATATTAAGCGATCGACTCCAACATATTACTCCTGCCTACCCTCACCTCCGATCGAACAAAAGCGAAGACCTCAATCTTACCCGAGCCCTGACCACAGACCCCTTGCCCATTCATGACTGGATCACTGAAGAACCAAGCTATAGACTTCATCAACACCCCAACATGCCCCCTTCCCCGTCGACCATTAGAATGTACCCTCTCAGGTCTTATGAAATGGGGCGTAGCGAAGGCAAAGGTCAGAGCCCATGAGGGAGTCCTTCTATCCACTTGATAGCAAGAAGAGTAGAGCCATTTCTAACTTGGCATGATTAACGGGAAAGTCTGGCACACCGGTGGGACAGGGCCGACAGAACGAGGGCATAATCACAACTCATCATGTGGGATGCATAACATCCTCTATTCGAGAAAATCGTAGACCTTGAGTCAGCCATAGAGGTCCCAAGGGTAAAACCAGTCCATATTGATCGAGAGATGGTCGAGAGATGATTATGATCTTCGGAGAGGCTGTTATGCGAGAGCGAGGCGGGCAGTTGGTTCGGATATGACCGAACGGACGATGGGTCCTATTTTCTTCACCTTGTGGTCGTAGGATATACCATCACAGCGCTAACTTATTCTCGTCTGGGAAGCAGTTTTTACTGGCGCTTTCTGGACAGTACGCCACAGAGATAATTCACACAGGTTGGACCACCTCTGCCCCTGGGATGGTGAGGCCCTGCCGAGCAGTGGGCTGTGTTGGAGGGTCCGCGCAGTGGCGAGTAATCACTGTTACCGCGGACCAACTTCGAGAGCTCCCCAAGGCTAGGGCTTATTCGCGCGATCGCATGTAGAAAGCCCGACTTTTGTAGCGTTGAAGCTATGCCACTCCCCCATCTACCCGAGTAAGCGCAACGGATGGGTGGCGATCAGTCAGGACCGATTATCATCAACCACACTAAGCTTTAAATTTTGACGAAGGAACAGCTCCCCACTGCTTTTCCTGCATGTTTCATCCGCCTGGGCCCAACAGGCGATCGGTTTGTGGTGAAAAAGGTCAAGCTGACCGACACGCTGCCGATCAGGCCGCAGCGCTGACGAGAGAAACGCCAAGCACGACTCCGATCCTCTGAGTAGGGCACACAGCGACCAGAAACAGGTAAATCGAGCGCAGTAACGATCCTATCGCAGTAGATCCCCACAGCATTCATTCCTAACCCCTAATTACTAGGAATCGGTGAAGATGAATGGTGGTGGAACGGCTACTTCCCGCACAACTAGGACGCCTTAAAGGAATAGGAGCTGTCAGCGTCAGCAATGTCATCCTCACCCCCAGTTTAATGATGAAGTATCAGCTCGCGACAGCCAAGAAAGGCGATATGGTCCGCCATGGCCTTGGCTCTCGGATAGATGCATTTCTCCCTGGCGGGATAATCCTCCGGGCCAGGATCCGGTTCCTCTCCGCGTCAAGTGGGTGAGAATTGATTTGTTTGCTTCCCCGAAAAGCAGTTTGATTGGACTTCGGGTCTTGAGCGGCTGGGCAGGATCGTGATACCACTGGTTACCCCTGTATGTAGATGTCGGTGAGGCCGCAGCTGAAGATGACATACGAGGTTGGACTGGGGGGTTTGATTGTGCATAAATATGGGGGAGTGTCCCACCAGAATCCTCACCTTCATCAAACCATTCTTCTTGAGACACCTTGAGTTATTCTTTTATCTCTTCGAACGTTTATCTGTCCAATATGAAGCTTGCTGTGGTCATGAGCGCGGCCCTTGTGGCCTTCACCTCCACCGTGGCGGCGACACCGGAGCCAGTTGAGAACTGCCTTAAGATCTGCTACTCTTCCAAGCCTACCTGCACTGCGCCATCTGTGAGTCTGGGTCTACTTCTGATATATTGAACAGGGCTAATATATTTCATAGTACCCCAAACAAACTGGAGACGTGAGTACCCGGATGATTCGTCGGTAATCGAAGCCATACTGTTTCCAACTAACACCTGTTTTAGTGCTGGACCTGCTGCACCGCATAAAGAGAGTTTCTGGGGTTTTTCAGTGGTGGTATAGGGCTGTGTTCTGTTGCAATGTGATCTGGGAGCGATGGCTACAAGGAAAAAAAGGGACACGAGGGTCTCATATATCTGGTCCATAGGCGTCAGAAAGGAACATTCTTTACCAATGATAACTTTATATATATTCACAGCCCCAGGCTCAGCCTTTCGCATGAAAAGACCATAGAAAATAAGAGCCTCCTCGGAACCCGCCCGAGTGACGCCCTCACCCCAAGTAAGGAGACAGTAGAAAAGTCCTGGAGGGAGATACAAATACCACCCAAATTCTCGGCACATGAAATCATCATACGACACAGCCAGGAAGACCCATGGTTTGGCCGAAAACCCAGACGCAACGAGGTTTAAAAACCGGGGGAGCGACGTTCGGATTGGCCGGTTCGTACGGATTCCCTGGCTCCGCTCGACCAGTTCCGGATTTGCCACATCTCGGACCAGACATCGACCAGATTTGAAATCAGCTTCTCCGCGGCACTCTGGGGGTATATTACAGCTTAGAGCCTGTGAAAGGGGACTTCTGGGAATTTGTCAGGATCGCTAACGTGTGAAATGCAGCCATTTGGCTCTCCATTCTTTTCTCTTCCGTACTCCCGCCTGCGATAATATATACACATCCGGGTTAAGCAGAAGATGGGCCTCACAGCGCAGGACGCAAAAGAACGAATCCCGAGTTCTACATAATGGCAGATGCAAATGTGGTTTACTTCGAAACCAGCTGGTCGATTCTCAGCACCATCGGCGTCTTCCTGACCTTTGCCGGCATCTCCGTCGTCCTCATCACCCACGCCTGCCGGCTCAACTTCGTCCCCATCGTCGTTTCAGCTGCTTGTGCCGTCGCTAACGGCCTCTGCTTCTATGCATATTACACGACAAGCGACCGGGGCCCAGAGATGGCAACCGCCGTCCTCGCCGATATCTTCTGGATGGTACCCCTCCCATAACTCCCAACCCCCCGAGCGACTAACACGGTTAACAAAATGATAGATCCAAGAAGTGGGCCTCTCCTTCTACAACTACCACATCCTAACGCACATCCTCCGCGACCGCGCCCGAATAACCTTCCTCGCCGTCTTCTGGTCCCTCATCGTCGCCATCCTCGGCATCCGCATCGGGATCATCGTCCTCCGCGTCCTCCAGATCTCCGCCAACAACCTCTCCAAACAAGTCCGCATCAGCCGCCTCCACATCGGCTACTTCACCTCCATCGCCTTGCTAGAAACATGGAGCGCTTTGTTCCTGATCACAGAGCTAGCGAAAGCTTACATGCGCTCACCGCGTACATCCTCCTCCGCCCACCAGGCTATAGGATATCTCCTGCGCAGTGCCGAAATGCGTCTGGCGAGTTTATGCTGCATTGGTATTTCCCGGGCGGTGACGTATAGTTCGCAGGATACGATGCAGAAGGCGACGACGGTGGCGGGTCAGGTGGATCGGTTTGTGTATACCCTTGAGTGTCTTTTTCCGGTCGTTATGTTGTATGTCCCCCTCCCCTCCTTGGTCTTTTCTCTTTCCCCGATAGCATTAGGGGTTGTATGGGAATGTGCTTATGATATGGTATGATGACAGATTGGATATCCTCGGCTCGAAACGGTATAGGGATAGTAATGCGAATATCGATTCCTACCGGTTTGATCTAGAGGATCCCGAGCCGTCGACGCCGCGGTGGGCGGACTCGTCTGCGGCGAAATGCCGGGTAACGGATCGGAATCAGCATATGGAGGGGGGCGAGGTATCGTCGTCTGTTGAGCAGAATTAAGTCAAAAAGTCAGAAAAGTGATAATAGACCCGGATAGACTTGTAATAATACCCTTCTTGATGATAAACAAGCGTTATTTCACCATCTCCCCGGATCTAAGAAAATAAGCCCGAGTTGTCTCGGCAATACTCTCCAGCTCAGTCAGGACAGCCGTATTTATGTTTGCTCGCACAACATTCCCACGAAACCCCGAGGCAGGGTGGATTTCTGTTCTCCCCGTGGAATCAGGCCATGCGATGCTCTATCCCTGTGGATCGACCGGCAGCTGTTTCTTCCAGGGTGTTGGAACTTGTTGGAGAGCAGTGGATCTGCGCTTCGGCATCCACAACGAGACAAACTTTGGAAGCGGCGGCGTTCTCAGCCTGTGATTGGGCCGTTGCCGCCGACTAGTGGAATCTTCACAAAATGCGGAGAAAACGGAGTGCCTCACTTTTTTTTTTTCAACATTTCTTCGGAATGGAGGTGTTGGTTTCCTCCCCACGGGGTCAAGTCACCTGCATACACTTTCTTGTGTTGGATCTGGCCTCGCAAAATTATTGATCGAACCTTATTCCGTCTCGGGGTGTTGTTGGACCGGCGAACGGGCTGTGGTGAACGGCTATAAATACACCCCAGAATCCCGGAAACTGGGGATCTAGCACGAGGCATGCAGAGGAGGGATCAACCCTTTTTATTTCTTCTTAAATTGTGACCGTGATCGTGCAAATGGCCAATACTTACGTTGTCTTGATTGCCCTCGTGGTGGCGATAGGGGGTTTCGTGTATGGAGTTGACTCGGGTGAGTGGCGCGTGGGGAGACATTTCTGGGGCAATCTGGCTAACGGATACAGGCATTATTGCAACAACTCTCGGGCATGATACATTCAAGTATGCCATGCTGGGGCCGACGGGGTCGAATGCCCCTTTGACGGGCGCCATTGTGTCCCTGTATAATGTCGGCCAGGCAGTGGGCACATTCGGTGCAGGGTATTCAGCCAACCGTTTCAGTAGACGATGGACCATCTGCGGCAGTGCAATTATCGGTATGCTCCCACCACTCCCACGAAGGAGAGGAAGGCTCGGCGTCGAGATTCTAACCAATACCCTATCCAGCAATCATCGGCGCCATCCTCCAAACTGCAGCCGTCAATGCCGGGATGATGATTGCAGGCCGATTCTTCGCCGGTGCAGGCTGCGGCATCATCCTCACCATCGTCCCCATTTACATCGCCGAGGTGTCTCCCCCGCAGCAACGCGGCATGATCGTCGGTTTACAAGGGTTCATGATCGCCATCGGCTTTTTCGCTGCCAACTGGATCGGTTACGGTGGTGCATACGCGAATGGTGATGCCCAGTGGCGGATCCCCCTGGCCATGCAAATCCCCGGGCCGCTGGCATTAGCCATCGGCTGCTGCTTTATCCCCTATAGCCCGAGATGGTGTAAGTCCTTCACCCCCTTTACACTCTCGTCCATAACGCTAAATAGACCCCAGTGATCCAACAAGAGCGTTACGAGGAAGCCCGCGCCGTCCTAACAGCCGTACACTCCGGCTCCCCAACCGACGAAGAGGACGTAGTGTCCCTCGAACTCAATTACATCCGCGAACAAATCCACGCAGAGTCTACGCAAGTCACCAACTTCAAAGACGCCGTAACCAGCCTCCTCTCCCGCCGCTACCTCCACCGCACCCTGATGGCCTGCTTCATCCTCATCATGGGCCAGTTCAGCGGCTCTTCCGTGATCCAGAACTACCAGAGCAGTTTCTACTCCGCCGTCGGGTTCACGGGTAAAACCTCCCTGCTTATCAGCGGCATCTACGGTATCATGGGCGTCCTCGGTCAAATAATCTACCTCTTCATCGCGGCGGATCGCTGGCCACGTACCCGCACACTATGGGTCGGCTCGCTCTTCCTCGCCATCATGATTGCAATCTGTATGGCTCTCTCCGCCCAATACGGCGACGGAAGCAGCAGTAGTATCGTCGGTGCACGCGGCGCAATCGCCATGATCTTCCTGTACTCGTGCGGGTATGCGGTTTTCTTCAACGCAACGATCTGGGTTGTGCCCAGTGAATTGTTCCCGTTCTTCTTACGGTCGACGGGCATGGGTCTAGCGGTGTTTTCGAAGGCGGTGGCGGCGATTATCCTGAGCCAGATTACGCCGACGGCGCTAGAGAATGTGGGCTGGAGGTATTATTCGTTGTTTATTGCGACGAACTTTGTCGCCGCGTTTGTGTATTTCTTTCTGTTGCCGGAGACGGGGGGGAAGACACTCGAGGAGATTGCGGAGTTGTTTGGGGAGACTCTTGCTACGGAGTCGGGGAAGAAGGGCGGTGAGGTGAAGGGGGACTCGGAGTCTGTGCATGTAGAGAAGATTGTCTAGTCGAGCAAGCCGGGAGGAGAGGCAGGGAGGGTAATCACGGCCGGGCCGGCCGATGCTCCGCCCCAGTGTGGTTTGTCAATAGTGTCCCATATGGGCAGCTAGTGAATAAAGCGCACATCGTGTATTAGTATGAGTATTGGGGTTCAATGATTCAATGTATCTAGGGTTCGACCCTGCGTCCCCAAATTGGGGAAACTGGGGAAACAACATAGCCTGCCCTTCCCCCAACTAAACAAGGTTCGGAATGTCGACAAAGGATCATCATACTTTCCTAGCACAACCTCATCCTGCTGATTAATTTCCGATCATTTACTATTCCCCCCTATTTGACTGGTGGAATGCCACGCTAGTCAGGATTGCTGCCCATTCAGCAACGTCCTTTACTGTAAGGGATGTCGACAGGGTTCCGATGCGAGCGACGGGCTGAGCCGATGGACAGCTTGTCTGCGGGGAATTGATCGGCAACGGCAACCAACCCCGCATCTTCCAGACCAAGGTCTGATATAAAACGAAAGGCAAGCTTGATAAAAGCGTCAGAGATAGGTATCTGGTGAATTCTAAGACAGTGTGCTTTATCATGGCTATCTTAACGCAACTCCAGCCTCTCTCGGTTGATAAATTGACGGCTTTTCTCTCCGCCGCTGCGTGTGTTTTAGCCCTATTTTCCTATTCACTCCTATACAACCTCTTCCTTCACCCGCTGAGAAAATACCCCGGACCCTTCTGGGCACGATGTTCCGGTCTATGGGGGTTCTATCTCAATCTTCAAGGCCGCAGAGCCCACGAGATCGTCAACGCGCATAACAAATACGGTGAGTCTCCCCATATTATTCCAACTCCACAAATTCTAAAGGTGACCAGGTCGCGTTGTTCGCGTTGCCCCGAATCTTCTCTCGTTTTCCACTGCCGAGGCCGCGAGGGAAATATACACGAATAAAAACTTTGTGAAATCGAGTGGGTTCTACGTGAGTTGCACTGGTGCCTGGGTGTGGAATATATTTGCTCATGGCGGAACAGATAGCGAAACATGTCTTTAATGAGGATCATCTCCTTACATTTAGGTACGTCCACCATATTTCTCGGATCTTGGATTGGGCCCAAGGCTAATATATGGAGTAGAGATCCGAAGCGGCATCACCAGCGGAGGAAGCTTCTGGGCCGTGGCTTCTCGCAGGCGGCATTGGTAGAATTCGAACCTCAGATTGCGGAGAAGATCGAGTCATTGTTTGCTCAGTGGAAGAGGCTGTCCAGTGGTGGCATCGCCGTAGATATCTACCCTTGGGCTCATATGATGGGGTTCGATACAATTTGTATGACATTTTCCATGACTAGAAGGATCGGGCTGACTGTCGCAGACCACTTGATGTTTGGGATTGACCCCGAGTCTGTGAAAGCCGGGAAGGAGAGCAAAGTGATGCCTTGGCTTCGGGCCTGGAGACCAACCTTCAACTACGTATGCAGATCGAACAGGATGAATGAGCTATGGGCTAATCTCAGGGCAGAAAGAAATCATTCCTCCTCTGGAGAAGTATGGGCCGTATATCCCGGGAGGAGTGGGAAATTCCTTCCGACTTGTACAGACTTGGAAGAACGTACGTGCGCTCACTGTGTTCCCCCTCCCTCCCGAAATCCATTAACAAAGATCTCATGCAGTACGCGATGGAAATCGTTCGAGAATGCCGCGAGAAAGGAACCTCAACCCCATTCCTAAGCCGAGTCCTCAACGGGATCGACGAGTCGCTCGGCCGCCCTCTAACCGACTCAGAGCTGGCAGAGGAGTGCATGGCAGGAATGTACGTTGATCCACCCATCATCTTTCATCCAAGGCATAGCTTAAACCTCATGCACAGGTTCGGTGGGAGCGGGACAACGTCCAACACATTCGTGTACGCCCTTTGGGGAACACTTCGAAAGCCCGATGTGGTCGCGCGTCTGAAGGAAGAGCTCAGGGAAGCATTTCCCGACCGCAATATAATGCCAGATTCAGTCGTAAGCTTTTGGTCTCCCTGATTTGGGCCGCGCGAGCTATCTAACACTCAATCCCAGACCTGTGCACAGCTTCCCATCCTCAACGCAGTGATCTCGGAAACGCTCCGTCGTTACCCAACCATCACAGGCATGCTACCACGAGAAACCCTCGCAGATACCATGATAGACGGGATATTTGTCCCGCAGGGTGTACGTAACGGAAAAGCCCCTCTCATCCACCCTGACTAAGAAAAGAAAAGGGCTTATTTGAACTCCACTATAGGCAAACGTCGGAACAGGCAATATGACGATCCACCTCAATGAAGCCGAATTTCCCAGTGCGTATACCTACGACCCCGATCGCTGGCTGAAACCGGATGCCCCCCGCCACGCGCTGGTTCCCTTTTCAGTGGGACCACGCAAATGTATCGGGATGAATTTGGCAGAGCTCGAGTTGAGGATCTGGCTCGCTGCCTTTTTTAGGCGATTCAATGCCGCAATTGACAAAAGTGTGACGTATGATGAGATGGAGTTGTATGATTGTTTTAGTGCTAGCCCGAGAGGGGGGAAGTTTCTCATTCGGTTGGAGGAGGATCAGGACTAGGGTGGTGTGATATGCGCATCCTCAGGGGGTACGGGGGGCAAAGATTTCGTGGTTATTGTTGTGTTTGTTTCAGATGTACACTTAGAGCGTTCGGTCGGTCTCCAAATGGTCGTCCAATAGCCAATCAAGGGCACTGTTGACAATTGCCTCGCCGGTCATTCCCTGGTCGTTCAGTAATCTAGACAGGTCGTGCCACTCTGTGATGGGCTGGGAAACCTCATCGCGAGAGGCAGATTCGGGGTTATCCATTGCCCGATCTTGTGAAGTGGTTCCAGACACAGGCACTGGGTAGGGAGCAGTGGGCATTCCAGGTGCAGGAACATCCAAGGTAGAGGGCTGAGCGCCAGCTAATCGTCTGTCTGAAAGAGCTGAAGAGTGCTCTGTGAGGAAACGAGCCATCCAGTTATCAAGTACGAACGGGTCGGACATTGAATCCCGGCAGAAATTCTGGAAGGTTCGCAGATGCGTCACCTATTTACTTTGAATTAGTATTCGGAAATAGCCCACTCATAGTTACGGGCACTGACATGATGATCAACGACGGGCCAGTAGGACTTTAAATTCATAAGATATTGGAAGTTGAAGACCAAGCGTTGTCGCGCCAATGAGAGCTCCACCTGGTCATCGCTGAACAACAGCGTATGAAGATGGACACAGGAGCTGACGACAGCGATATGGCCGTAAAGAAAGTAGTCCATCTCGCAGTTCTTGACGCTTTTAGAATATCGCAAGATATCCGACACGATGATGGCACTATCCTTACACTTGGCTGCTTTATCCCCCGTTGTCCTCGGCGCAACCCGTGAATCCAGGAAGGGAAAAAAGAGCATCTGCCGAAAGTGGTAATAGCCAATATGCATGGCGAGAAAAGTCTGGCCAATATGTTTGCCGACCAGGAGCATAAAATTATCGAAGCTGTAGACCAGGCTCGGGGCCAGATCCGTCGCCCATTGATCGAGTTGCTCTTCAAGCACAGCCGCTTCCCTGCAATAGTCATCGAATCTAATCACGTTACGGCTCAGCTGACGAAGGAGAACATTGATTTTGGTAAATATGTTGAGCGTTTGTGCCATCTGCGCCCACAGATTGCAACGAGAACTCGGCGAACCAGGGGTTTCGCTTATGAGCTCAGGACTGAGTGAACGGAAATCCACATCATCAACCTCCGGGAAGAAGTCATGGTCACGGGATATGGATGCAGGCTCCATTGCTAGTTCCGAGGCGGACCAGTGGGTGGCGATGTGAACGGTCAGCCAGGTGCGTCGATATTCCTCTCTGCGCACTGGGTCCGGGGAAACAAGACGAGGTAATGTCTCGGCATGTAAACGGGCCAATCCGACGTATACATGTCTCCCTTGGATGCTGCCCTCGCCGCTGAAGAAATAGCCGATCAAGAGAAAGCCCTGCACGGTTTCCAGGCTTGGAGAGACCATACGCTGTTGGCAAAGGCGGATAGCTTCCGCAGCGTAAATCTGCCCCCGGGCACAGGGTGGAATGTTGGCAAATACGCGATTGTCAGAAAATCTGTCACTCCGCTGTTATTGAAATTGGCAATATAGGGAGGGGGCGATTAGAATTACCGAGCAGCAAGAGCACACATTGCGTAGACGTGGATCCTAGATCCTTTCCCATCGTGGAGACGGCGCATAAAGCTCGGCTCGTGGAACATCGTGTGAGCAATATCGTGAATAAAGTGAAAGTACAGCGGAACCAGCTCGAGCAAAAGTTCCTGCGATCCTAGAGCCCCTAAACCGCTCTCTTCGGCTGGGAGAGCATCTGGCGATTCGGCCACCGCAGGAACAGGCGCAACAGTATGCACGGAATGACGCGATCCTGAACTACGGCTAAGGCTGCATGGCACAGAAAGCGATCGGCAAAGTTGACAACCATCCCATGCCGACGCTGGGATACAGCGTCTCTTTCGACTGCTGATGGACTTCGTCAGCACTGCTCCCTGCGCCAAGGCCACGGTCGCACTTACCGGCATGTCGCACACGCTCCAGCACGCGGTCTCTTCAGCGTAACGCTTGACATATCAGACACTAGGACTGTTCCACCATTTTGCTCATGCGTAACCACACCTCCCGAATAACCGGCAATGTTGCAGCTGGATGATTTGCAGATGATTCGCCGCGGTGACAGATCGGCTTTGCTTTTTCTGGTCCAACCCGTGATATTCTGACTAATCAATTCCAGCACCAAACGCCTTCACAACAAAACAAAACAATCGAACCTTTTACGCGACGATTACCTTAAGAGGGGAAATATTATTTCCGATGTATTAGCATATAGTTCATTTGAAGTGGGGGATGGTATAGATACGCGTTTTGCTTGTTCCCCAGCTCCCCATGGCTTTTCCCGTTCGGTCCCCTTCTATCCAACGAATGGACAACCACAATATATATCGGGTGGGGTTGAAATGTCTGTCGAACCGGACAGTAGGGAAATGGTACTGATTGCTCCTTTAACTAATATTCGCTAAGAAGGGTTTATTATAGTTTTCGATAATAGCTATTCTATCGACTGAAGGATGTAAAATACTGCGAGTTGTGCTTCAAGAACCGAAGCACTGTTGCTGGCATTGAAAATAGTCCAGCCTGGGGCAGCGACGAGGCCTTCCAGAATGTCGCTTAAAAACCAATCATATTGCATCGTGGAGGGGAGTCATGTGATACCCGATGAATTCCGAGAGGCGGGAAACCAATGAGAGCGCAGGAGGTGGATTGTAGAGCGGGACCAAGAAAGTGCACCAATCAGATGGGACGAGTTCAAGTTCTTCACCCAACAAATGCAGCAGATCAAATATTCGAATCGAGCATCGTGTGTTTGATACTTGCACAAGATGAATTCAGAGTTTCAAAACTTCCATTGAGCTGTACCGTCACCACCGGGTTTTTTGACTGGCCATTTCCAGCTCCTCAATCTCAACAAGTTTCTTCCCTAGGCACAGCAATTTCCGTACAGCCGCCTATCTCAGCTGATATCTATTAAGATCCATGTTACTATAATACTTATTGTGATTTGTGACCGTTTGAAATTCCCATTCTATCTAGGTATCCCGCGCGGCCCGGGACCATGGAGCCTTTGAGGTCTTTGGCTTATGAGAAAAGCTTCCCAAAAGCCGGAAACAACCTTTCCCATGGCTTCGGGTGCACCATTGTCGCAGTGGACTTTTAGAATAATGATTCTTCGCTCGGGGAAGACAAGTTACTTGGGTATCATCAGCAAAAAGGTGCATGAAGTACCCAGAATTGGCAATAGCAAGGGGATTTACTTTTGCCAAAGTGTTGAGTCGATATCTTCCCCGCTCACAGTGGCAGATAGAGCGTTACACACCTCCACCAAGATATTTTGAGGCTGAGCACAGGAGTATGCAAGTAATTATAATTAGAGCGGGTAGGCCGATCGCTAGTACTAAAATCTCACCCGCCATGTAAGCACTTTCTTGAGCCCTGGATCACCATCCAAGCCACAGTAATCGCACAGGCCAACGGGTCAGGATCAAGAGAAATTGTGACATCTACAACCTTGAATACTATAAAAATTTAATGGTGGAAATAGGAGTAAGAAATGTACTATGAATCCCCGCTTCCGGCGTGACCGTGATCGAGCAGAACGTATGTCCACGGATTGTCCACCTGCGTTGTCGCAGGTAATGTACAGCACTGGCCGTCAATATTGTTGGCTAAGGAGTGTTAGTGTTAGCAAATGAACATTATTTCCTTTGAACTAAAAATAAAACCAAAAAAAGATGAAGGTTAAGAAGGGAGATACTTGCCTTCGCTATCATATAAACAGTTATCGGCCCCAAAGTAGATATCGCCATAGTACGCGGGCCACGCGGCCTCGAGGACACACCCGGGTGTGACGGGGCCAACAACCTTGTTTTCTGGGTCGAATCCGGAGTAGATGATTGCTTTGGAGGTTTCCTCGCCTTCGTACTTTTTGACAACTGGATAGAGATCTCGTTAGGTGTGGGGTAGAATTGAGGGAGAGGTGGAACGTACCGTAGGGGTTTCCTCCCGCAATGATTGGAGTGTCTTCGCCGTTGATATTGATACGGCCTTCGTTACACCACTGTCCATTGTACGTAGTCAGAATCAGATCAAGGTGCCAGAGGGGGAAGGGAGGAGGGTCCTTACGATCTTCGTTCCATCTAGGTCTCTGAGGGGTTCCTATATGTGTATTAGTATGGCAAGTACTAGCATCCGAGAAAGGATAGAAAGGAGGGGAGGAAGTACAGGTCCTGGGTTAGGAGCTATTGAAGCTGCCGGGGGCATCGGGGTAGTTGTCCAGTCTGGCAGCGGAACCGGCTCCAGGATCCACAAGGCTGTCGGGGTGGAGGAGGGCGTAGTCGATGGGGTTTCCGTGGGTGTGGGAGTCTCGCCCGCGATATTGTCCGCTGGTGGGTATAGATCGGGGGTCAACCAGTCTGGGACGTCGCCATCCGGTGAAGCGGACGGAATGACCATGTTTCCATCGGAATCGACGATTGCAGGGACCGAGCCTCCTGTGGCGGTGCCCCCGGGTATCAGAGCGGCTGGGACAAGGACTTCGGCGGTGCCACCGGCTGGGATGTCCGGGAGAGAGGGGATGATTGCTGGGGGAATCGGGATCACGACGACGTTGCCGGTTTCACTGGGGTTGGCCGGGTTGGTCACTACGACGGCTCCAGCCGGTGTGGCGGATGTGCTGGTCACTTCAGCGCTGACGGATGGGTCGAGAGAGATGGTGGTGAATGGTGGAATGACTGCCACGGCGCCGGATGAGGAGGAATCGGTTGGGCTTGGGGCGGTAACGCTAGCGGAGTCTCCGGGGGCCGGGGTGGAGACGACGCCATTACTGTCTGTGACTGGTACTCCTGCCATGGAGGAGGCACTGTCCGGGGGGGCGGTGGTGCCGGGTTGGACAACGGAGCCGGAAGCATCGGTGACAGGGACTCCTGGGGAGCTGGCTGACGCTCCTGGGGTATCAGATGCACCGGGTATGTCCGAGCCGGAGGCGGTAGGATCGATACTGGCTGGGGGAGTGGAGCCTGCATTAGGGGAACCAGACTCGGATGGTGTGGAGGAAGGATCGGCCCCAGGAGTAGGGGTCTCTGTCGGGTCTGAGGAGGAACCAGATCCATCCACTCCGGTGGAGCCGGCAGCGGCACTCGAAGAAGCGACGGAGCCATCACTAGACGGGGTTGCAGACGTGGAACTGTCATCGGATGGAGTAGAGGACGCGTAGCCATCGCCAAACGGGGTGGAAGACGGGATAGAGCTGTTATCTGCTGGGGTGGATGAAGCGCCATCACCATCATCAGTCGGCGTAGCAGACGCGACAGCATCAGACGAGGCAACAGCATCGCTAGATTCCTCGGGATCAGGCAAGTCAGAAGACCCCGATGGGGCAGCGGAACTGCTCTCCTGATCCTCGACGTCGCTACTGGTGGAACTCTGAATAGAAGTAACGAACGTGGTGGTGGCCGGACGAGTAGTATAAACATAAACCGCAGACGAAGAGCCCCAGCGTGCAGAGGCTGTCTGGGCCAGCAACACCCCGCTGCACACCTGCAGCCAGAGAGAGGTCTTCATCTTGAAAGAAAAGGAAACCCAATCAAAGAACGAGAGAACAAGAAAGAACGAAGACTTGAATGAGCGCGGGCATCGAATTGACCCCTTTTGCAACGAGGGGTCGCACTTATAGTTATACCACCACCTTGTGTTGATCCGGACGACGACGACCCCATGTTTCTCCTTTTCACAGTGGAATTGTCACATCCCCCCTCGGCACCCGTTGCGCCACATCTCAGACAATCACGCACCTAGCACGCGACTAAATTGATATTTGGGGCCAAAACGGAACCCCAAAAGGGCCCGGGGTAGGTGAAAATGGGACCGTAATATCCACACCGTTCCGACGGCCCACACAGCCACTCCTGCGAGGCATGGGGATCGTCGTGCCAATTGCGGCGCCGGCCGCCTCGCTTCGGATCAAACCATAGATCTCGCCAATGATATTTACCGCTTGAGAGGGACTATTTTTTCTCGCCCCCAGAAGCTACGAGCATGGACGGTTAGCAGCAACCAGGGGGAACAAGCTACACATCTGAGACACGGCAGGGATATAACGCACGCTGCAGTCCGGCCGATCCCTCTTTGCAGAAGCCAAAGCTCGTTTTGCCTCCGGTGCTATTCTTGGTGGAACGATGTGTCACTCGCGCGCCCCTGAGCAGGCACCGTTGGGATTCAATTCCGCAATCAACGCAAACCAGGGGGAAACGGCCCCCAATTTCATTTCCTCGATATCCCGCACGGGGAGATTGGGAGAAGGGGACTGCATATCGTCCGGTGTACGCGGGGTTTACTTTCCGTCCGACATGAGATGGACAAGGGATGAGCGGACATTAAAAGGAGGACAGTATCCCCGTCTTCCCAGAGGGCATGGGAATTGGATGAAGGGAGAAGTCAATAGCCGGCGTCTGCCCCCCCCTCCTTTCTCTCTTGGATTAAGCCTCCTGATACCGTCCGGTTGGTTATCCATTTCATTCCTCCCTGACCGTTGCACCCCCCTCGGTCAAAGCCTGGTAACGTCTTACTCACTGTCCGGAATTAGGTACCACCTTTGATATACGTTTCTTTTTTTTCCTCGCCTCAACGGCCCAGAAAGCCATACCGATCCGACAAGATGCTTTCTAAAGTCTATCTCCTTTTTCTCGGCTTAATAGTCCACCTGATCGCCGCCCAGGGTACTACCGGTGTCAGGCTGGATGCGTCCCTCCTAACGGGTCCCCAGGGCCAGCCGATAGGGCAGGACGAGGTGCAACAGGGGATCCTCAAGAACGTAGATCAAGACCACTCTTTCTTCGGCTGGACAAGCATCTTGAGGTACGGGGGTACACGCCTCACCGACGGCGAGCTTGTTGCCCTGGCAAGTCAAGCCTGGACGGATATGGCAAACAACGCCAACAGGCTGGGGCTCGGGCGCAAAATCCCCGGCGTCCTGACTGCCCTCCGTGTGGACGACACGAACACCGTGTATCTGGGCTCCTCGACCAAGGGGAGGTGGCTGAACGGGGAGCAAATGAGTAGCTGGGTATACGCAGTCAAGGAGGGACAAGGCCTTTTCAATGGACAGCTTACCCCGAGCGGGTTGCAAACCGCTCTGCAAGCATGTCTTGAGGCCGAAGGAGGGCAGCATAGGACCGATGCCAGTTGCGGTGAAATATCCGCCATCTACCAATGGTTTTTGGATGTCGAGGGCGCAAACCTCCAGAATCTGCAAGGCACAGTCGTCGCATGGTCTCAGAAGTGGAAGCAACAGGGAGCAATAGCCAACCCGTGTACTGGGCGGGACGATGAATGGGGATGTAGGAGCGTGGTTGCACAGTTCCCCCGGTTGACTGCTTTGTATAAGTCGGCGACTCAGAGTGCAAACTTTCCAGAACCACCCGCCCCGGACTACAGGACGCTCTGGCAGAGAGTCCAGGCGCCCCAGATTGAGCAATGATTGCCCTGACATTGCTTTCTTACATTGAGAGGCAACGTGAAGAGCGGAGGCTGGTTTAAATCTGAATAATGCTGTGTGGGGGCTTTTCTTTCTTTACTATATTCTTGTAACTATAGTACGTCTTCGTTTCCAGCCTAACCATTGATCATCTCGAAGAACGTGTATTTAGCACACCTTCCCAAGGGAAGAAAGATAGAAATCCATAAAAAAGTAACAATCATGACCCGTCTATCTCAGTTAGAGAGGATGATATCTGCTGCCTTCTCTGCTACTGCAAACACCGTCGCCTGAATATTCCCCCTCGGCACGAGCGGAAACAAACTCGCGTCGACAACCCTCACATTCGCCGTGCCATAAACCCTCAATTTTGGATCCACCACCCCCCCATCCTCCCTCGGCATCATCGTACAAGTCCCGCAGACATGATACATGCTCAACACACCCTCCTTGCACAATTCCTTCGCCTCTTCAACCCCCTCAATAGCCTTATCCGTATGTAACCGCTTACCACCGGGTTTAAGTAACGGGGCCATTGCAGGTGTTTCCGGGATCTTCTCCATCCACATATTATGTCGAGCATGGAGTTCCAGATCGGCTGGGTGGCGGAGGATGCCGTGGTCGATTCGGGGGGCTGCAGTAGGCTCGGAGGAGGCGATATGCACGGATCCTCTGGACAGGGGGTAAGAAAGGAGAGAAACGATGGTAATAAAGAAACCGGGGTGGGACATGCTGAACAGATCGCGCGGGTTTGGGCCGGCGTGAGGGGACAGCTGGAACGGGGCGAGGATGTACATTCCCGTTGTTTCGGTGGGGTCAGTCAGTATTTCGCGCAGGGCGGCGTATTGTTTCCTTTGTGCTGGGGGGAGCGTTGCATCTTGGAGTGAGGCGGAGAGGGAGGCCAGCATCTGTTCCCGGTTTGAGGCTGGGAAGTCGACGCAGGGCATGAAGGCTGAGACCAAGGGAACCATCCCCAGCGGCCCCGAGCCATCTTTCTGGTATGCGGCCATGGCGGCCATGGCGACGGCGGGGTCGCGGGCCATGTCGCCGGAGGGCATGCCGTCGGCGACTTCGTAGCTGTGGGCGACGATGCCGTGGTCTTGCAGGTTTTCGCCGACGCCCGGGAGGTTGATCAGGGGTGTGATGCCGTGGGACGCCAGGAGGGTCGGGTTGCCGATTCCGGAGAGTTCGAGGATCTGGGGGGTCTGTGTGGTTCCGGCGGCGAGGATGACTTCGCGGGCGACGGCGACGGTGTAGGAGGCGCCCTCTGTGGTGAATTGGATGGCTTCGGCGGTGTGATCGTCCTTCCCTGCCGGCTTGGTGAGGACGATCTTTGTGACGTGGGCGCCGGTGACGACGCGGAGGTTGGGCCGGGCTTGCACGTCGGGGGTGAGGTATGCGGCGGCGGCGTGGCTGCGGGTGTGAGTAGCTGGATCAACCGCGCCCGGGCTGACGAAGGGACCTGTTCCAGCGCCTTTGATCGGATCCTCGGTCTGCGGGTAGCCCAGCTCTGCGAAGGACTGCATCCAGGCACTGTGATAGGGCATGTACTGGTCGCCAAAGGACACCTGGACCGGACCATCCTGGCCCTGATCCTCCGGTTCGGATTTCATGCCTGCGAACGAGGCCCGGACGGCATCAGACGGCGCGGTCCCCGTGTGGAATTTGCGCACATACGGCGCGAAACTCTCCCATCCCCAGCCTGGGTTTCCCAGCGCTTCCCACGCATCCATTCCAGAGCGAGATGGGTAGACCACCATGCCTAGGTTAATCGCGGACGAGCCCCCGAGGGTGCGACCCTTGTTGCCCAGCAGGACACGTCCGTTGAGTTGGTCCTGGGGAATTGAGCGGAAGTCCCAATCGAATTCCTGGTTTTCAAAGACGGTTGGACCGAGTCCAGGGACGGAAATCCGAGGGTCGCCGAGGCGGTTTGTGCCTGCTTCCAGGACCAGGACGCGCAGGTTGGCATCTTTGCTGAGACGGTTAGCGACGACCAGGCCAGACGTGCCTCCACCCACGATCACGAAGTCGAAGATAGAGCCGTCGAGGCCAGCTATTGATTCCGTGTCGAATGCCATATTCCTGTTCGTAATTTTGCACAACGGGGAAGAAAAACAGGCAGGGCCGTTGAAAGTTTAATAGTCGGGAACGTCAGATCAGGCAAGCAACGGCTGAGCTTCCCCTCCTTCCACGAGGGGCACCGGAACCCGGATGCTTTTCGCGAGGATCAGGGGTCACTGGCCTGTGAACATGGCTCTGCGTGGCAGCGCCTCTTCTGATTTGGTGTCCATTGCGAGCGAGAGAGACTAGAAGGTGGCCGTCGCGTTTAGCTTCGGTTGGCCTGACCTTAGGGCAGACGCTAAGGAGGCAGCGATGAATCAGCTCCCCTAACTTTTCGGGGGCCTGACTACATCTGGAGGGCCTGGCTGTGATTTCGATGATCGTCTCTTCCTCGGCTGTTTGGTGTCCAAGGCGTTGTTCTCGAAGAGATGGAGCCCGATCTGGCGCAGGCATTCCTCATGTGGAAATTGATTTTGCTGAGACAGCGCCAAAGTCCGAACGCTGATTCACGATGACCTTCGCGTTGGCGCTAGTAGTCGTCAAGCCGTCCAGGAACTCTGGATGTTTGGTACCGAGAACATAGGGCCAATAACTAACCTTCTTGAGTTAGTTACATTGGCCCAGAATGAGCTGGGAGGAAGTAATTCCCGCGGATGAAAGCAAAGGAAATTGCGGCACAACTTCTCTTCGTTTCCAACCTGAGTTTTAACTGGCTGCAATCCCCAAATGCTGCCGGAATCACTGGGTTTTATTGGCTCGTAGAGGGAATTCGCTTCGGTTTGCTTGGCAGGGCATGAAACGATTCCGAACACTCCCCTGCTGGCGAAGTCCACATGTTTGTCCTTTGGATGCTTATTCTCCACTCTGGCTGGTCCACTTTCCCCGATTCCGGTTGCGGGGAGCTTTGGCCCCGATCCATCTCTCTTCCAGGGTTGAATGTCGCCCCCAGTGGATTCCTATGAAAAGACCCCGTCAGCCACCGGTGTTCGTTTTCCGGCCTGAGAATTCTGACTTTTTTGGCCGTGGCCGTTTTCTTCCTGGTCAGGAATTCTATAGAGAGACCACCATAATGCCAACAGGTCCGCACAGGTCCGCGTTCAGACTGAGGTAAGAATAAGAATGGGAAATTACGGATTGCAGGCCCGGAATGGCCGGGATTTGGTGATTGTGTCCATCGCCCTGGGCACACTCGCCATTACCTCTGTCGTGCTGCGTGTGATATCGAGGAGGATGCGCAAGATCAGTCTGGGTCTCGATGATTATCTGATGTTGGTGGCTTTGGTAGGTCTCTCCTCTCATACCAAGTTTCGCCAATGGACGCTAATATATGAGGCTTAGTGCTTCGTGATTGTATCGACAATCCTCGTCATAACAAGTAAGACACTCACATTTTCTTTATCGGAGGCCTGAATCTAAAGTTTACAGTGGTCACCCATGGAGGAGTCGGACTACACATGGACGATGTCACCGTCGACGATCTCAAATATACCCTCAAGGTAAGATAGCACCACCGACTGACTCCTCCAGTCCACTGACTTCAGAAGTTACTCATCCCCCTCCAAGCCCTCTACGGCACTGGCCTCAGCCTCATCAAAACCTCCCTAATGGTGCTGTACTACCGCCTCTTCGGGACAAAACGCTCTCTCCGGATCGCCATCTACATCACCGGCGCCATCGTCTGGGCCTGGGGTTTCAGCATCGTCCTCGAATCATTCCTGATCTGCAAACCTATCGAATTCAACTACAACCCCTTTCTTCCGGGCGGGACATGCGGGAATCGGAACGCTGCGTTCGTTGTAGCGGGGGTTATGAACATGATTACGGATTTTATGGTTATGCTCTTGCCCGTGCCGTATATTTGGAAATTGCAGCTTCCGGTCGGGAGGAAGGTTGGGTTGAGTTTGACGTTTACGCTAGGGTTACTGTGCGTCCCACCCCCCAAGCCCTAAACGAGAAATGAGTGGGGGAGATGGCTAACAGGTGATGGTGTAGGTGTACGGCAATCAGCATGGTCCGCGTCTTCAGCCTCCTTTCTATCGACTTCGCGGATGCACCCTATACCCTCCCCCTCCCGCTTACATGGAGTATCGTCGAGGAACAGCTGGCCATCGTTACCGCTAACCTCCCCATACTCCGGCACGTGTTCGCGACCATCTTGCCCAAAAGCTGGATGGGTTCGACCCGACGCAAGGCGAGTACTACGGGGATATCCGGGCGCGCTGCGTATCTGGGTAGCGACAACGACCAGAACAGGAAGTATAGTCTGACACGGATGGATGGAGGCGTGAATCGGAGTGAGGTTTCGTCTGATAATAAGCCGGCTCCGAGGACGAGGGTCTTGCTGTCGGACCGGTGGAGTGATGAGCATGAGCTTGATTCGGACGAGAGGTCGGATAAGCAGTTTGCCATTCATGGGGCGCCGCCGGCGGAGGGGATTCAGGTGCACCGGGACTTTCGGATTAATTAGGGCGCCAAGATAAAATATTGGGAACGGAATGGTATGGAATTGGTTGGGATGTGGGAGGTTTTTGTGTTATTAGCAGGCGGTTGCCAATGCCAAACGTAATGGGATGCATGAATATTGTTCATTCAATCCGTGAGATCCACTCAACGGGCTACAAAACCGGATATATATGATCGGCCCCAGCCAAGATTGCATTTCTGCAAAAGACAAAAAAGAAACAGCCTGCATTTCCATGTTCTCATGCTCACATAACTAGGTTTTTGACAGCTTCGCAGCATGCTCACCGGCTCTGATACCAGAAAACACCCCATCCGCAATAGACAGCCCACTCATATACCCATTCGAGCAGATCCCGACAGCGTTTCTCCCAGCAGCGTACAGCCCAACTATAGTGGTATTATCGGGCCGAAGAACCAATCCGGACTGGCCATCCACCCGCAGTCCTCCAAGGGTTAGACCATGGACGACCTGGGGTCCGTGGCGCTTAGGAGAAATATCAAGAGCATAGAACGGGGGTTTCATAATTGGTGAGCAGTACTCTTCTTGTTTATTCATGGGATCAGCCTCTCCGTTTGTGATTGCGCTGTTGTACGAAGCAACGGCCTGCTCAAGAGAATCAACAGCAGAAGGATGGAGGTTCAGTTTAGCAGCTAGATCTGGGAGGGATGGGGATTTAAAGTGCCCCCATTTGAGCGAGTACAGCATTGGAATGAGGAGCTCAAACCGGCACTGCTGCCGCAGCTGACTATGTGCTTTCTCCCACTGCGAAGAGTCGAGAATAAGGAACGCTTTGGCATTGTTCTCCCGAATCATCTTATCGCTCAGAGAAGCCCCGTAGACGTCCTCGCTCACGAAACGGTTGCCGTTCTGGGAAACGACCACCCCCTCGATCAGTGCGGTGGGAGGGTATAGGAATCGCCACGCAGACATGTTGTCCATCTTATCTACTGACCCGCCAACAGATTGTCCCAGCCGGATCCCGGACCCGTCGTCGCCGCGTGTTCCTAGCGGTGCAACATCGGAAAAGTCTGGAGCATATTGCTGTCGCATGTCGGGGTTGAACGCAAACCCACCGGCGGCAAGGATGATGGCGGGGGCTGTTAGGGATGATGGGAGAGCGTCTCTGCGCCATATAGTATCTCCCCAATTGAGGAACCTGTCTGCGAGACCAGGGGCAGCAAGCTGGCATGCTTTCCCTATAGAGGTCAGGGTTTGATGTCGAGAAAAGCGCTTAGCAGATGCGTCGAGGCATTGGAATTCGATCCCCCTGGCGGAACCATCTTCGTTGACGAGTATATTATCAACCTTACTCGCCGGTACAAATCGCACCCCCACCCCCATCGCACTCCGAAACAAAGCCTTCCATAGCGCATCTCCCGAGAAACCTTGAGCAGCAACCCGATGACCCCTCGGCGCCGGCGTCGCAATCTTATTAAACGGATGCGACTTCTCACTACCCGAGAAGTACAGATAATGCTCATCGGTCGGATAGCTCGTCTTATACGGGCAGAGGGAAGCCTCGAACTTCACCCCGTGGGATTCCAGCCATTCCATTCGTGAGACGCTCTCATCGCAGAACCGTCTGAGAGTGGTTTCGTCGACGACGTCCTTTGTTTCTTCCTGCAGGTACCGGAACATGTTATCCGGCGTGTCGTGTCCGTATCCCGCGGCCTTTTGCTGGGTGGTGCCCCCGCCGGCGTAAACAACACCGCCCGATAAGGCAGTGGCACCTCCACCGTGCGCATCGTCGAGGAGGACTACGGAGGCGCCTTGCTCGGCTGCAGCGATGCTTGCGGTCACGCCAGCTACCCCGGCGCCGATAACGATGACGTCTGCATCCCGGGGGTCGGACCGAGATGAGTAGGGCCGGAGAGAAGATTGGGTGCAGAAGTATGCCTGGATCTGGATATTCCTCTGCAGTGCTTTTTGACGAGAGGACCTTAGCTGAGGACGCAGCATCGTCGGGGGATCATGAAATCTGGCCTCCGAGGAGACCGGTGGGGAAGAGGGTTGGGATTGGCAGACATCCATCAGACCATCGCCCAATAGAGCCAGCTTGTTTGCTAGCGTCGCACCAGCCGCTTATTAATTGTCGGCAATCTAAAGGAGCAAATCACAGCCTTAGGTTAATTTGGACTCTTTGTGTCTGTTTAAATTAAGAGAATATTTTAGCCAAAAACCAGACTAACCAATCACCGCTTGGGCTGGCGTTATCACACATTGTGGATAGGCCGCCACCTCTTGGCTCTGGGGGGGGAGACCATCCTCCAACGGCGTTCACTTCTCAAGAAAATCAAAACGAACCCAATAATAAAAGGTCCATCTGTTGTGAAACAGTTGTCCACTGACCACTGAAGATGGAAGAATAGACATTAAACTAACTCAATTCCTCGAGGCAGCGAACGCCGCAGAGCTAACTGCGGTCCGCGTCACGATCAATAAGAATGTCGAGTCAGTGACGAACCACATTAATAAAAGAGGGAAACCCCTAATAAACAGCCTCAAACACAAACAGATAGACAGAGACATGGACCCAGGACTTCCATCCAGCCCCACCGGGGAAAGGTCAGGGTCGCCGGCACCTGTACGGGCCCGACGTTGAAAAACGCAGCGACGTCCTCCTGCGATATGCTCTGAATTGTGGACACAGTGTCTCCGCCGCTCAGAAACTCAAACCTCGGGCCATGAGTTCAATCACGGGGGGAGTGAAGAGAACAGTGAGTGGACGATGCCATCTTGGCTGCGCTGGATCTATAGATATATCGTTACTGCAGGGCCGACAGGTCCGGTGAGCCGCCGCTCCATTCTTGCTATCCTTCGAGGGAGGGTTTCCGACCTTACAACCAAGGAAAGGGGTAACATTCCAGCACCGAAGAGGGTAGGACAATATACATCAACACATATTTTATTCGAACCGGCAAAGAGACCCGGCTACCTTTCTCCGGCGGTCTGGCGGCAGAGATAGTTACGGACGCCCATAGAGTCTCACGTAGATCCCGGATAATATCTCCGCGTCGGCCCTTAACGTCGGCGAGAGATCGTGATTCCGAAGAAGGAGCCTGAGGGTCTGGAGCGAAAGGGCTCTGAGTTTGTCCCCGTCCACCAAATGCGACAAGTGCGACCGATACGTGGCCGCGAGAACTAGAATATTGCCAAATTGTCTGGCAGAGGAACAGCATCCGCACATGCAGTCAGTATCATATAATGAAGAATCGCTAAGGGGTAACGCGGCTGGGGATCGCACGTACGCATGAGCCGTGCGGAAAATATCGGATACAATAGGACGCCCTTGGATTCCGTTGAACGCTTCGGTGTTCAGGATAGCTGATTCGATACAGGCCTTACAGGATATATGGAGAGTTGCATTGCTTAGGGGAAGGGAACTGTTCTGGGTCACCGGTGCCGTGAGGTCTCCGGCGGCCTCTGAACGGTTTGAAGGGGACTCGGGCTCGGGACGACGCAGTTCTTGCTGGACAGTGGGCGTATCTCGCAGATCGGTATCGTGAAGGGAGTAGTAGAGCAGAGGCCGGTAGATCATATGTTTTACTCGATAGTACCTGGCCCGCATCCGAGCAACTTTGATATCGGCCGATGGAGGGTCGCCGTCCCTCCAAGCCATCCACTCGGGAAGCTGCTCCCTCCAGTGCTCCAGGTGCGTGGCTAGGATCTGCACAAATATCGCCGTCCGTGCAGGAGGCAGCGGGGGGGAGGAGTATAAATCATCGTGGACGCGATTTAGGATCTTGGTTAGATATATTTGAGCCGTGTATTGGAACATGGTCCTATCGTGATCGGGTGATCGGGTAAATTGGCCGATTGGAAGGGGAGTAGACGGCTCGATCTTGAATACGCTGGTTGGAGGAAGATGGAGCTCGGCGAGTATATCGCTGTGTGCCTGAGTTAGCCCTTCATTTTCTTTCCTTCTTTCCATTTAATGAACGAGGGAAAAAACAAAGAGAACAGCAAAAGATGGACGGGATGTGCAAACCCTTCGAGCTGGAAACAAGTCCAGTATGCAAAACGGTAAAGATCCTCCTGCCTATTGTCGGTCGTGCCGCCCAAGTTTCTACTAATCCTGTATTTAGTGTTTGTTTGACTGCGAGAACTGTCGGAAAGAATCGGCTTACAATTGAACAAGGAAGCGGTGAATCCTGGCTGCCTGGTCAATCCATGCGTGGCTTTTCATGGGCTGCGCCACTTGGCTCGTATAGAGTGCTGCCAGCAGGACCGCCTGGAGATATGAAAATGTGTTCTCGCCGTGCAGAATTCCCAACGCGCTTGTCGCGTACTCGTAGTAGGGTAAGCCGAGCAAATTTCTATTGTCCCAGGGCTGCAGATCTTGGGCCGATCGAGACCCCGCTGCTGCTGACGATGATGACGATGATGACGATGATGACGACGATGATGATGATGATGATGAGGAGAAGAAGGAGGAGGAGGAGGAGGAGGAGGAGGAGGAGGAGTAGGAGGAGGACGAGGAGGAAGGCGAGGGAGCGAACATGTGGTTGTCTCGAGGTGTTGTTTTCTCATCGCACCCACCATCCGCGGGCGTAGCCACTACCGCGCCGCGCACGACGGTCTGTCGAGCCTCGCATATATTGCCCAGGGCAAGGATGAGAAGAATAATACAGTTATCGATCGTTGGGGGGATTCTGCCGTCATCGGAGCGAGTAGTGGCGTTGGGGTGGTCTACCCCCTCAGGCGTTTTATAAGAGAGGCCAGGCGTTTCGCGGTGTGGTATGGTAGCTGCATAATTGCCATAATTCGTTGTAGAGGGTGAACGGGATTTGCAACAGTATAAGTGAATGAAGTGACTTATCTTTTGTTCGATATCCTGCGGGTCGATAAATGGATGCAGCGTGTGCAGGTGATGTAGATATGAGTGATAATAGCGGTGGACCTCGGCGGCGCCGATGCATAGTCTCCCTGATTCATCTATACCCACGGCTCCTAGATGGCTCGAGGTAATGTGTCGGTCGGTCTCCGTGTTCTGGATAACATCAACCCAGGAACTGCCAATGGTGGATGCGCTGGTATTGTGCTTTGGTGCTTTCGCGCCCCGTGAGCCAAGTTCGAGGTACAAGGGACGTCGGGCCACTTCAAGCTTCATCACATAATCCCCCTCGTACCTGATCTGCCCCAGGAGGGGTCGCACGGTGCTCCACTCGAGTAATTTGTGGGTTGCTGCCGTACATTTCATATGGGGCGATATGTCACCAGCCTGTCCCGCTTGGACTGGGGTTGGAACGGGATTCTGCTCATCCTCAGCGATCAGTCTATTGTCTCTTGCATCTTTTTTCTATAGATGTCATACCTTGGGGTCATGGTTTAAAGACTTCAAGGTCAAGGCTAGGTTCCTATGTGATTCTCGAAGCTCAGACACTTGACCATGGATATTGCGTAGATTCTCGAGAAGCGTTGTATACTCCTGATATCTATACCGGTCATTGGCTGTGAGCGAAAGGGGGCATCGGAAGTACTAACTTGATTGTGCGAAGTGGGAGATAGACACAGGTCAATTGGTATTCTTTGCAGTGGCCACATACAGGGCGGCCCTCATCGCACCTGGCTTTCTTGGCCCGGCACTCCACACAAGCCTTCCATTAAACGGTATGTTAGTTCAAGGGCCTCAGGAACAGCGTTGACAATAACCACTACCTGTTGGGCGCGTTGATTCCCCCGCCGGCGCTTAATAATGGGCGTCCCGTTAAGCCGTGGCAACGGACCCATTCTGGTTGTAGAATGTGGGCGAGGTGGAGACGGCCGTGGCGTCGGAGAGCCCTTATCGGGCAGCTTTGAGGTCAAGGAAGACCCTGGGTTGTGGTATTCTGAATATTGTGGACTGGCGGGGTGGGGGCTGGACTCTCTGGGCCCTGGACGGGCTGGGAGATCCGGAGATGTTGAGGGGGACGTGTCACTCGAGAGGCTATCTTGACTAATGGCAAACCTATTCAACTCTTGTTCCTGCACCATGGGGTACTGGGACGTCATTATAGGAAGCTGGCGGGGGTCGAGAATTTCATATTCCTTGGACGGGGGGTTGTCAGCTGGACGAGAGCACACCTGCCAGCTCTGATCATAACGACCAGCAAAATACCCTCGCTGGCCGTGTGATTCTTCGGGGTATGGCATGCAACTCATCAGGGCTCCTAGCTGGTAGAATGTAGAGGAAAGTTCAATTTCACGAAGACTTGTACTGGGTTCACGTCACCCGGGCAGGAGGCTCTTTTTGGTCGGTGTCCCCTAGCTACTTAAAATATGTCTTTCTTGGGCTCGAAGAGGTCTCCATATTCTATTTGGGGATTTCAATAGCAGGTGCCCGGCCATCCTTGATCGACATTATGGTGGGGGCTGGCCCAAGCTTATTCCAGTCTCTAGGTAGTACAGAACCCTGCGGGGAGCTTAAGTGGCGGGAAGCTTTACCCTTGCTGCCTTGTGGGCCGATCCAGCTTTCTGGGTGCGCTGGGAGCTGATGTGACAGAGCCGTTAAGGTGCAAGGCAGACTGCTCTCTCGGCCGCGACTGACGATGCCCGGGCGGGAACTGAAAACCGGGCTCAATTTTATTGTCGAAAAAATGGGTTCCCGGGAAACGCCTCGCCCTTGCTATGAGGCCAAACCGTGTCTATTATTCTATTAAACGCCACCCTTTTCATCGTCGATGATGGTATCAAGGTGGTTTCTTTCGCGTGTTATCTGGACCTAGACTCGAGCACTAACTGGTTTACATCGATTTCACAGAGAAAACGCAAATAAAAAAAAAATAGTAGTTAGTGAAAAGGTCCAGAGGAGCACCAAATGAATGTCATGGTGACTCGTGAATAGGGGGTTAATGTCATCGGCCCTTTGCGTTTCGGGGAAGTGTTCTCTTCCAACCCTGCAAGGGAATGTTAGTCCTTAAATCACTAAACTATAGGTGTTCTGACAGAAAAAGGAATATCAGTCCCAAATGGGGCAGTAGAGAACATGTTCACGCCTTGGAAAACAAACATCTGGCTTGGGGGGCTTATCCGCGCCGACGATATCATTGACGGATAATTTATCCGAAAACTCTAAGTCTGTGAGGCGAACAGGCGGAGGTTGTTTGGTCGATCCGAGCGGCCGCTGTCAGGGTGTGCTTTTCCCCGTTCGGTCTTGGAATGCTGCAATGGCAAGGTAGGTCGAAAAATGCTGAAAGTCAATATATTGAGTGGGACTGGCAGTTAACGATACACCAGGGATGTCTGCAGTCTACTTCCGCTGGGGTCGGGGAACTATCACGGCGACTCGACACCGTTGAACCCTTCCGAGTCTAGAACGTCATGTGTCAGTTATCCATCATGCCCAATCCATCGGTACCATTTACCTGATGAGTGGGCTGAATGGGTGGTCAGGAGTGCACCTTGCTTTTTTTTAGAGGCGACTTAGAACTTGGACCAGTGCACCCAGCGATAAAGGTTCATGCCCCAGGAACACAATAATTGCAGAACAAAGTACCAGAAGGTGATATGTCAGATGGGCCTGGGCCATCCTGTATTCTTTTCGACCCCTCTCGACCCTACCATGACTTGCAGATAACACTCACCTTGAAGGACCGCAGTTTGCCCAATTCATCAACAAAGAAATCAAGACAAATGCAATCCGAATGGTCTCGAATTCCTCCATGCCAGTGGGCGTCTAACTCGGGCACCCACGACGGTCAAGTGACAGTGCAGGCAGATGCGCATGTGTACGCCATATTAAATACACCCATTGCATTGGTTGATGCACGACTGACATTCACCCATGCCATTCCTCGTAAAGGCACATTGTTGTTATCCATTTGACCGCCTTCCGCGACTGAAGGCTCGTTGCCTCAGGCACACATCACCTCCCTCCCAGGAGTCTCACCACACCACGGTCCACCCGGAAGCATTTTTAGATTTCCATCATTGATGTGTTTTGATGTACATATATATACGCCCATCCCCGTTTAGCTAGGGCTGTGCTATCCACAGGCCGCCTGCGGAATGTAGATCCGTCATGTGACCCGAAGAAAAACTGAGATATTAGGCCTCGTAATTAATCTACATCATTCTTGACAGGCGAAAGAAATAGGTCTTCCGTTTCCTAAACCTCTCTGAAAAGCCGCGTTCTGGTAGCATTGGGGGATACGCAAGGGTTCCAGTGAGGCGCATTCCCCACGGATACTACCGGAATCAACTGATCCGGTTGTTAAATCGGTCATTTTGTCAGGGAACTGAGCTGCAGGTGCCACTTCGTGTTGCGCCCAAATGCGCTGAGGTTTTGATCGTACCTTTGCCGCCCTCTCGCTGGTGACGCCCGGCCCCCATGAGCGCTCGAGCTCGTGTTGAAGAAACCGACCGGAGGCGTTGCCCCGTCCGGTAAAAGCAGATCAGCTTGGCATCATCAAAGCGTTAAATCACAGGGGCTGAAAAAAAAAAAAAAGAGGCAGAGAGGGGGCAATATGCAATTCAGAGGCTTTGGGGGGACATCAACAAAAGCGCAAGGCTGTTCAGCCAGCCGCATGTCGAATCTCTCCGGGTGCCTTAGCATCTGTCTGCTATTTAGGGGTGAAGAATGTGTGTACATTTTCCCCACACGACCCCGTTGCGAAAGGTTAAAAAAAAGCCAATTTGGGCGTTCAATACGATCATCAAGGGAGAATTAATCGTTACTTCCTCCCAGGAGAATTTGTAGGGGTTTGCGGTATATGTGTACTTGCGCCATTCACCTGCCCGCAGCATTGATCTCCTCTTGCGTAGGTAATCCCATCAACCAAACCCCGAGAACTTTGCGACCGGTTTGAAGGTACATCAACAAGAAATAATCAGTCTGGAATCGCTTTTTGAGATTGAAAAAAGGACTAGCCCTGGGCTCAGATCCTGCTCATCCCTCGGGATTAACCCCACTATAAATTCCATCCAAGCATTCGCGGAAAGCACATCCCACCTTGATTTCTAGGGTGGTCATAGCATGAAGAGCAGCCCCTAGTTTGATAGAGGCCGCCACATCCTTTCCTGTTCAAGTTGTAGGCTTCTTTCCAACAAGAAATTACTTTAACACAGCTGATCCAATAGAACAGAAGAGCAGCTAACAGTACTAACATTGTTCATCGTCAACTCACGCCCTAACATAAGGGAGCGTTAGCCTAGCGACCAACCGGACCCAAAATTGGTCATCCAGGGTACTTTTTCTTTATATGAATTAAGAAACATGAATCACCTACTAGTGCCCAGGCTTGCAACAATTCTTGTTTTTACGGCCAACAAATCCTACAGAGGCCTGTAAAGTGGTATTGGTGATGCTGATGACGAAATAAATTACAAAGCTTTACATGGCATATCCCCTCCAGTTGCCGCCCATGGATTACAAGGCTTCTCAGATTCAGTCAGTAGCTCTGATCCCAGTATATCCGCAAGACTGACCACCGGGGGGGCTGTCAGTTCTTTTGCGGTCCCGCCCGGGGAGGTTTGTGGATGGTGATTGGAAATTGGATGTCGTAACTGTTGCATCAAGTGCGTTTTGTCCCCTTGGGTCCCACGGATCTGAATTTCCATACCTAATTACTACTAGTACTCTCCAATCAAACTAGACAGGTGCCAGCGTGGGGTTCAGACCACTAGATTAAGGGGTTGAGTTTCCTGTCGCTCGTGGGGTTCCATCTCGTCATCGTACTTCACAGACCCGACGGTGATGGACTATGAATCCTTGGATGAACAGCCAGACAGCCAGGCACCAGTCCCCAGCACGGGATAGGGGCCTGCGACACAGGGTCAGCTATCCCAGCCAGATTATAAATATTCTTTGCACCAGCAAAGGCAGGAGCCTTGGATATCTCATTCCATGTCAACTGGCAGGGTGGGAACGAGTGGTACTCAAGGGTGAGGCGCCGGTGTAACGCAACCGGAATCAGAGCACATGGCCAGAATATGCACATTAATCAAGCAGCTAGAATCATATTCCCTAATCTTTATATGCATTACGCAGGGAGTCCGATCATAATTTCGCAACCCTTTGTGCCGCTATATAGCATGAATACCACCTGGTTGTCACAGGCATCTTAACAATGGATCTTCGTCCGCTATCACAGGACCTTACCTTTCGCGTCATCTTTCTCATGGGGACCCCTCCAGGGCTCCCATAGGGAAATTGCCAGTATTAGCCCAGCATTCAGCCGCCCTCCTTGCGCGTCCCAGGCTAGCATAGCCCCTGTATTTGAACCCCCTGTTTGCTCTAGCCACGATGAACTAAGCTAGATACAGTAAAACAGGGATATAATAACTAATTGCAAGGCGATGCCAACCCCGCATTGTCTAGAGACAATCGCCACCATCCGAGGATATGCTCGGGCGATTGAGTGAGCAGGCAACCATGCAAGTATCATCCAACTCCGGCCCTAGTTTCCGCAGTGTAAATATTCAGTAATCTGATAGGAAATTTGGACGGCGAACACGCGAAAGCGCGAACCCAACTCTGGATATAGCTGTACGTGGAGCCGAAGTTCGTCGCCACCAGGTTCTGGTAGAGGACGATGGCATCTGTGGATAGTCAATGGTATATGGCTAACGGGAATGGAGGTAAGTTGGACCCGATCCCGGATAATTTTAGGTGCTATGGCAAAGGGTTGGCCAATCCGCAAGCCCCAAAGAATCAGGTAGCTTGGGTCCCCCGCGTACATCCTGGCCAGAACGCGTGACCGGTCATTTGTTGTGGCAGTTGTTTTTCGAGCCAGGATACCCATGGTCATCAATAGGTCTCAGAATACCGATGAAACGAACACGCTTTTTCTTTCTGCCGGCTTTGTCTCTTAGGTCGGGATGCGAGGCGAAGATTCTTATCGGTCTGTGACCAGGCAAGCGGCAAACACCAGGATGCTTCAGCCTCACTGAATTGCGCAGATGCCAAATACGAGCCTTGTCCGACAAGCGAAGCCTTGGCGGCCCTGTCGACAATTGCCAAGTTTTGGGTGCGGCGGCGGTTATCAAACTCCAAGAACTCTTGCCCAGTGACTTAAGAGAAAACAACTTGTTTGACAAAAGGAGTATAAGTCCCCAGGTAAACAGGATGTATATTAGGTAGGCGACATAACCATCCCATGACGCGTTTATAAACAACAGAAACTAGCATCGTTCTCTCAAATCCATCTCTGATCATAGCTGCAGCCCTCCTTAGTCCCACCACGAAATTCATTCCTTTTTCCACGGCATGGCCTCTTCCACCCCTGTCTCCCGAACACCACTCGAGCTCTCAAGCGACGGCCAAGCTGATCCGCAATCGCTCGAGTTTCCAGCCGGATTTGATAACAGGTGGAACCTTAGCCTCTAGCAGGCAATCTTTTCAACGGCTGCAGTAACAGTCCTCAACCGTCTGTTATCCAATATCCCAACCCAGAGCCAGGCCCCAAGAAGAGCTTTTCCTATGTCTTTGGGCAAGCTGCACTTGCACCGGAAGGCTCTTATGTCGCATCAACCTACACTGCAAAGGCGTCCTAGCTGCCACTCTAACAGCCCGCTGCTCGGCACGATGGTGCCGTTTCCCTTCCTCCCCGCCATTTCTGGTGTGAGCTTGATCATGCTTGGTCATGGGACAAACGCTCATGGGTATCATCGCGGGGTTGGGAAACTATAGACCCGGCGCGTGTGGGGGGGGGGGGGGGGGGGGGGGGGGGGGGGGGGGGGGGGGGGGGGGGGGGGGGGGGGGGGGGGGGGGGGGGGGGGGGGGGGGGGGGGGGGGGGGGGGGGGGGGGGGGGGGGGGGGGGGGGGGG